>JAVJIF010011074.1:0-120494 GCA_038442645.1 Agave tequilana | reverse complement strand
ACTGTAAAACTTACATGCATGTAACTCATTTACAATTGTAAAAGACTTTAACCAATTACACTTACAAATTACGGTCAATTACGACAACCAAACAGACCCTAAAATGAAGTTCGGGATGACAATAATAAGAAGGGCATTGTGTGCTTCAAAATCTGAAGTATATGAGGCTTATTAATTTCTAAGTGAACTACATTAATCCAAACTATATTAATATGCAATGATTAGTTGAATAAATAGATACTGTTTCCCATTTCCCTTCGGAGCCCGACAGATCTCTTCTCTGCTTTTTTCCTCTCTTTCTTTTCTTTATGTTTTCCACATTTATCTCCCCATGCTTTTTCAAATTTGCTTTTCGTCAATCAAAATACTAAAAGGAAATGTCAACATTTGCACCTGCTGACCCTCCGAACAATTGGTGGTATATTTAAATTTTTTGTTTTCATGATAGAACTGTTGCACATAAAACATAAACTATATTCACTCAGGATTTTAGGATTCATATGCATTGTGGAAATAATTAAAAGATGGCATACTATGAGTTTTCCATGGCAATCTTGCTGATGTTATTTATGGGTTCTCTATTGTTGTGATAATGTCTGATAATTTTGGCCTTTTCAGATATTGATGAATGCAAAGAAAAGACTGCTTGTCAATGTCCTGAGTGCAAATGCGAGAACACGTGGGGAAGTTATGAGTGCAGCTGTGGCAGGGATTTGTTGTACATAAAGAGCATGACACTTGCATTAGTAAGTATCTCTGTAACCTTATATAAATTATTTTTTGGGGAAAACAGATGTGCCCGGTGTCTGAAACACTATAGAATGAAAATTTATGGATGGTAGAATCAACTTTTCCGGAAATACCCAAACGCCAAGGGTAGAAGGAAGTGAAATTAGCCTCATCATTTATTTTCGAATTTCATAAATGGGCACTGGTATAACAATGTTTTAGTGCTTGCAATCTCTTTGACAAGGGACTTCTCTTATTGGCCTAAAGTAAGCATTGGATGTTGGTAACAAAGTTGAAAAAGAGGTTCTAATCTAGACGAGGCGGCCAAATGGTTCTCACCCAGGATGAGGGACGTCTGGAGTCCAACTCCTTGGTGGGAGTTTCAAATAAGGAAACTAAGAGAACTTAGAATGTGAGCACCAAGACGCACTACATAATCCCTTTAAGAGAGAATAAAAATAAAGAAGCATAGAGAGAAGTTCATGATAGATCTTCCAACCTTTACTATTTTTTTTTTTTACCTCCTCCTTTATAATAACTGCTAGTTGATCTGTGGATATTCTACGCAGGCAAGACTATGGCGACTGTGTCCAGCTGGAGCTTCTTGTGGGTTTTTTCCTTGTCCTGGCTGCCGCAGGGGTTGGAGGTTATGCAATTACAAGTACAGAATCCGGG
Organism: Agave tequilana; assembly: GCA_038442645.1. Taxonomy (NCBI): domain Eukaryota; kingdom Viridiplantae; phylum Streptophyta; class Magnoliopsida; order Asparagales; family Asparagaceae; genus Agave; species Agave tequilana. The sequence goes on along the minus strand of JAVJIF010011074.1, from coordinate 119,090 downwards.
TAAGGCCATAACCTTTTCAGCAGCTAGTTCAAGGGCTCAAATTCTTGATCATTGATTATATCTGTGTCCAACATTTCCCATCTTTAGACATCTCCCTCTGGGTTCTACATATATATTCCTGGTGCTATGAAACCTAGTTATCTTGTTCATCGATGTACTCATATTGAATGAAGATGTTCTCCAATTGTGTTTCAGAGTTACATGGACTCAGAGATCCGTGCCATCATGGCTCAGTACATGCCATTGGACAGTCAAGCAGAAATCACCAATCATGTCCGACATGATGATATTTGAGTGTGAAGGGCAGCCTCTGCGTCGGGGGAGAGACGAGTTGCTGGAAATTGCTTGTGCTTCAAACCTCCAAGGTGCCCATTTGATGGAGTATATACTCAATGGAGTAAATTTCACAGTAAGTAAAACACTGTAGCTCTCACCTTTGCATGTTGGGATTTATCTGCACTCCTGTGTAACTTTAAAACTTTTCTAGCACTTGCCATTGGTGAAAATATATGCTGTTTGCTTTGTAAATTTGAAGCTTTTGTACTTGTTCTAGCGAATATATTTGCTCTGCACCACTATGTACATTTGAAGCTTTTATGTACACGTAATATGCTCTTCACTTCGGCATCCACAAGTGTGCTACCTTAAACATGTAGATGTCTTCTATTTTTAATGCTTCAACCTACTGTTCCTTTTTTGTTATGCAACTATTACTTGACGCAAGAGTAAAAAGGTGACCTGTAACGAATTTTGATTACATATTCTCACTTTGAAGAAACCCGTCTGACATAACAAATTTTGGTTAACAACTACAAGGAAGGGAAGAGATAGTATTAGCAGAAAAAAATGAGAGTGAATGAAGTGTTATGATTTTATCAGATAATGGTGTTTATTTGTTGAGATTCTAAGTTATGTTGTTAGGTTTTGTTAGATAGGTTACCATACGGATTTATCTTCTAACTAGAAAGATCTCATCTCTATTTGTAGTTATATATGTCGAGCCGTGGGGTTTGCTTCCTAATGGGTGCCAGCTCGAAACTTTTGGTGGACATTTTCACCCAACCGGGCAAGGCCCGGGGCTTACTGTTTCATGTGGTAAGGGGGAGTTGCATGGGACCTGTGGGATTAGTCGGGGATTGCTCCGATACTGGCTTGGCAGCCCAGTGGAGCGCCCCCGGATACCCTGACGGTTTTCGGAAAAAAAAATGTCGAGCCGTCATGACCTTGACAAAATTTATTATTCCAAAATCAAATTTTGCAGATAGGGTAGATCAATACACCATTTCATCATTCATACCTAGAATCTTTAAGCACTTCATATTGATTGTTACCTGAAAACAAATCCTTGCACAGCTCCCCATAGGACCTGCTCACCAAATCCACAAAAACTGGGAACTTCAAACTGTTCAGCAGTAGAGGAGTTCCTCAACATCAGTCAGGTCCCTCACCTTCCATTCCTCCGCAATCATCTCCACCAAGTAATTCTCAGAACTTGATGAAAGCTGGAGTTAGCGGCGAGGGGAAGGGAGCTTGGTCCCTCTCGGTGAAGCTCTTTAGCTCCATTACTCGATCCATCGCTTCTCTCTGATCGTTTGAAAGGCTGAAACACCGATACAAGCGATCTAAATCTTCTCTCTCCGGTGGCGGCAGCGGCGCTTTTCCTTCTCTTTTTGAACTCTCTGAAGGTTTTGAAATTTTTAGGCTGGAATGGAGATGGACCTTCTGTTTGAGAGCTTGAGAAGCCTCAAGAGACTTTTGCCTGGCTTCAAAAGCTTGATCTTGAAGGCAGTGAGGGTTGGCATGATGGGAATGATTGGGAGTGAAGTGGGAGGAAGCAAGTGATGGGGCTGAAAGTTTGGGTGTTGTTTTCTGTCAGTCGGGGGAAAAAATGGAGTTTGTTAGAGACATGGTTTTGACATGGAAAGCTGTTTTATACAGAGAGAGAGAGAGAGAGAGAGAGAGTTAAATGGTGGAAATCACGTCCATGGCAAAGTATTTTCTGTTTTATATATTTACTATTGTTATTGTCTTTTGAACATTGTGGGTATCCATGCCTTGGATGTATGGCAAAGACTTTTATGTCTTTAAAAGTATGGATAAATTTATGTAATTGTCTCTGCTATTCTAACTACAGAGGCATGTTTGGCTGTGTTGCAAAGTCCTGAGTTCGCCATTAAAATCCTATCACACAATATTTAATAGCAATGAGTAAATAAATATAAAACACAAAAAGTTATAGGAAAATTTTGCTACAACTACCTACTTTCCTTCATAATTAAGAAAAAACTCACCTACAAGCTCATCCACGTCAGCATAAACTGATTCCTCTCAACTACTACTTCTTTATTGTTTTTATTCTCTTTTATCCTTTCCTATCACTCTTGACGTTGTTCTCCCTTAATCTTGACCCCAGCGTAGAGTTATTCACAAGTGGACTTTTTTCAGTTCTCATTTGTTCGTGCTTGCGATGAGTTTGTTTGTATTTAGATCTGGAAAGCATTAGAGAACATTAGATGTAAGCGGACGAGGTCTGCTGATGATGGCGATGCTGATATGAGGATTTGCGACTCATGATCGTAGTTCTCTATGAGCCTGTTTGGTTAAGGGTAGAAGTGAGGAAGTGAGAAATTGAGGAAGTGGTAATAATTCCTTTTGGAACTTGAGAATTGGTTAGTAAGTTTTCCGGTGTTTGGATGTTGTTGGGAAGTGTGGTTTGAAAAATGTTTTGTCTTTTCCGGTGTATGGATGGTTATGTGAAAGTGAAAGTGGAAAAGTTGACCACAAAGTTGACCGTAAAATAAAATTAAAATAAAAATTAATTAAGAAAAATAAAAAAATGGACTGTAATTAGAATGCAAATGAGATTTACATGATAAAAAAAATTAACTATTTTGTGCTACAACTTATTACAAATGAGACTTACATGACCACAAAATTAACTGTAGCACTCTGGAAGTGAGGAAATGATTGTGTAAAAGAGAAAAGAGAAAAGGAAAAGGAGTTTTCTTATTTTCTTTTTTCAGTGTTTGGATAGATAGAGAACTGAGCAATTATACTTCCTTATTTCTTTACTTCCGTCCATTTTCTTGCAACCAAACAGCCCCTATGAGGACTGACTCAGAAATGGAGCATTTTATGAGGACTGCGATCATAGTAGAATTCCTATTAAAGATTCAGAAGTGTTTTTTGTTCATGAGTAAGCTCTATGGAAATTGATTAAATTTGTATAGTCCAATGTAACCAATTTCTGTCCAAGTACAAGCTATCTGTAGTAGTTCATCACAAAAACTTTTTTATGTAATAGTTTTTTTTATTATGAGACACAATTGGTGTGTCCTAGATGTTGAACTATTCTATATACATATGTTTTCATAAAGAATTTTTTGCAGGTAGAATTTTTATCAAATCCATATTTGGAGTTCAAAGAAAATGCCTCGTAAAGAAGATCATGACCTTCCCTATGATATTATTCTGTATGGAATATCATCATTCAAAAATTTTATGATTTTGTTTTATGTTTTTACTCTTTTTGTTTCTTTCTTATTTGTTTTCTTCTAGTTCTAGCATTTTTTCGGTTTTTTTTTTTCCTTTTTCAAAATTTTCTTCCTTTCCTTTTTTGATATCATTTTACATTTTTATTCCTTCTTTTTTTTTTTGAAGAAGGTTATTTCTTTATCATTTCATTTCTTTTCTTTCTAGATTTTGTATTTATTTTCATATTTTAATTTAATTTTCTTTCTTTTTTACTTTGGTTCCTTTTCTCTTTCTAAACCTCTTTTTTTCCCTTTTTATGATTCTTTTTCTTTTTGATTATTTCCTTATTTTATTCCTTTGTTTTTTCCCCATAATTCTCTTCTTGCTTTTCCCCCTTCTTTTATGAAATTGTTCTACTTGTTATATTTTTATAATTTTTATGTCATTTTTCTCGTTTACCTATTTTTACTTTATTTTCCTAGTCTTTTTAGATATTATTTCTTCTGAAGTTTCTTTCATTTACTTTTTTTTTTATCCGTCTTTTGCTTCCTTCTAGATTTTCATTATCGCCTTTCTTATTACTTTTTGTTTTTTAATTTTTTCTTCATAATTTTCTTGACTTTTTTCCAATTGTATTTTACAAACTTTTAAATTATTTATTGGCTTTTTTGTCAAATTTTTTTTCATTTTTCTTATTTTCAATTATCTCTTTCTTTTTTCATTTGGTTTCTAGTTTTAGTTTCGTCTCTTTTCTAAACTTTTTTACTTTATTTTTTATATATTATTCTGCTTTTCTTTTTTTTTTTTAGATTTTTTATTTGGGGGATTTTGCTATAGCCCTCTCATGTCAAACCGTAATTGGGGAAAAAAAAAACTTAGTTTCATAATTTTATTCCCTTTAGTCACCTTTTTAAAAGAAACCACGTGTGCTCACATGTTAAGCATTTCTAAGCAGCGAAATACACAATATCTTGCAGTAATCGCTTTGAAAATAGCGGACCATTTCAAAAATGCTGACTATTGGTACATAGAGGATTGCGACCATGATCGTAGTCCTCACTAAAAATCTATTTCTGAGGACTCGTAGTCCTCATAAAAATGCCTTATTTCTGAGGACTACGATCACGATCGCAATCTTCACAAAAATGCCCCATTTCTGAGGACTGTAATCATGATCACAGTCTTCTTTATAAGTACATGTTTCTGAGTCTTTATAAGACTGTGATCATGATCGCGGTCCCCACAAAAATGACATGTTTTTGAGTTCTTATAGGAGTGCGATCATGATCGCAGTCATTTTTATTAAGGACTGCGACCATGATCGTAGTCTTTAAAAAAATGTCATACATGATCGCAGTCCTCACAAAAATATAAATTTTTATTAGGATAGCGATCATGTTCGCAGTCCACACAAAAATGTCTTTTTTTTGAGTTATTTATTAAAGGAATGCAACTATAGTTCACCTGCAACCAATTCATGCCCAATGCTTTTCAGATCTAAAAAAACACAATGATCACAAACACAAACCAAACTCATCGCGAGTACGAACAAACGGATCTGTAAAAGGTCAATCCCAAAAAAATTTGGTCCCAGGGCTCCACCCCCCTAAGAACCTCGGGAGGGGGATTCCCTCTTCTAACCCCTACGTCGACTTGACCGCTGGTCGACTCGCGAATTACTCTACGTCGGGGTCAAGGTTGAGAGGAGAGCTGCGTCGGGAGCAATGAGAAAGGGTAAAAGAGAAAATGAAAATATATAAAGAAGTGGTGGTTGAAAGACATCAATTTATACTGACGTGGATGAGACTGTAGCGAAGAAATTATGAAGTTGAGTTTTCTTTCTAATTATGAAGCAAAGTATGTGACTGCAGCAGAATTTTCTTTTTGTTTTACTATTCCTTATTCTTTCACATCTTTACTTTCCAGATTTTTCATTATTTTTTTTTTTTTTTTTTCTTTTTTTATTTTCTTTAATACTTTATTTAATTTTTCCAAATTTTCTTCTTCTTCTTTTTTTTAAACTTTACTTTTCCTTTTTATGATTTTTTCTTTTCTCTTCTTTCTCTATTTTTGATTGGATATTGTTTTCTTGATATTATTTTTTAGATATTTTCCTTTTGAATTTTTTTCATTTATTTTTTGGTTGGTCTTTTGTTTTCTTCTAGCTTTTCATTTTTTTAATTTTTTGTTTGTTTATTTTTGTAACGCCCCGTTCCTATACATACGGAGACGTTATGGCGACGCATATACGCGAGGTAAAATACCCCTCGTATACGCGCTAAGCCTCAATTGTAACCTGAACAAGCTATAAATCGGAAGCATAATGATCAATGAACACTGCAGTAATACATATAAGACCACACATGATAGCAATGAATAACGGGAAGAAAATGATAGCTGAGTAGAAGTCAAAGGTGATATACAGGAATCAAAGAATAATAACAAGAATGAAATGCAAGTATACCAGGATCAAGAGGAGAGGACCCAAGCTCCTCGCAGGGCGTACCGTCTCATCGAACACCTGCACATTAGAACAATCGTCCAATAGCTGGACGTGCAAATCCAGGGTCGTCAGAATGCGACCATAATGAGTGTGTGTGTAAAGGGAAAGAACTCGTGCAGAAGAAACAATGTGCATAATTAGTAGTAAGAGCAACAGTAAATAGAAAAGGCTAAATAACAAGATAAAAAGCTGAACAGTAATACACATATGATAAAACATGAATACAGGTAGTAACAAATGGCACAACTGTAAATATGCAATCAATGTCAAGGCGTGTAATCTATCACATGTCACTAGGTTGGCATCCAAGTCTGGTCATAAATCTGGTCCTGGTTATAATAATCTGGTCCTGGTTACAATCATATGTCTGACATAGTGATATATAAATATACAATCAGGTAATTACAGTCAGTCACAAGGCATCACAGTTTATTATTAATTATGTCAGCGAACACCAATTGTCACATGTAATAGACGCATCCCATACTACGCCTACCACACATGCCAATCGATGCCCTTAAGTTATTGAAACTGATCGGTTGGAGACATTGTCCATGCTTTAGGTGGGTCCCGTGCATACCCGGGACCACGGCCCAGACTCCTGGCGCTGAACCAGGACCTACCGCAAGGTAGTCAAGAACATGTAAACAGGAAACATGACGGGGTGCCAGTCACCCCACGGGAACCCTGCAGTGGAACCCTCTTTCGGCTGCGCAACCTAAATCCTAGGTCCACCCAAAATACGGACGCTGTCTCCTCCATCAATCTCCCCAATCCCAGTGCAAGTTGTTTTTATCATGTTTTAGTTTATCAAGATTATTTAGTATACATGTTACTTAAATCTCTGGGATGACTCAGTGGTGGTCACGGTAACAATATCAACATGTGAAAGTCAGGGTACCGGTATAACAGGAGTATAACATGTCAAGTAACAGATACCGGTGTAACAGGAATATGTAACAAGTGAACATGCGGGTGTTGTTACCGTGTAATAATATTCCCAGCAAATTTCAGTAACATGAACATGATAGTTGTCAGGTAGATATATTAAGATTTCTCAAGTGAATCAAGATATTCAGGCTGAGTAATGATCTACTGTCTAATAACTCTGAAGTACAACATTGCTGATATCAAATAGATTACTAACACAATAGCTCAATCTCTCAAAGTAATCAATGTCTAACATTATAACAAGTCCATATCAACATCTGAATGAATCATCATCAAGTCATCACCAATAAATGAATATCAAGTCTGAAAAGTACTCTACTTGAATATATCATCTCATCTTAATGCAGATCGGGCTTTATCATAAAATATGTAAATCCAATGACCTATAACTCAAGTTCAGTCCAACTCACAGTCCAACTCTGAATTAGTCCATGTACCCATCAATCATCATAATCTTTTAGTAAAGTAAGATCACATCCAAAATCCTCTATCAGCTACTCTATAGAATATTTACTACTGATACTTAACATCAAACCAAAATATCATCTAATGAATCTCAAAGGCCAACAACGTCAATCTCATCTCAAAACAAGTCAGGCTCCAATATAAGGAAACATAGATTCTGGATAACCTCTAACTCAAGATCAATCTAAATCACAACTCAATTAATTTAGTCATACCTGCTATGTCCTCAATACTCAACTAATAAAGTCAGGTCTAATTACCGATCATCATTCAATGTAAATAACATAAGTCCAGATCAATCCAAAGTCATTACAACTAACTTATAATTCTAATAGCTCCATAATCATCTAGTTTCATACACATCGAGCAATCAGATACAATAGTCACCGTTCCAACATATATCGATATCCAGTATTAGCCCTCTCACTCCAACATACAACTCTAATTCATAGGTATTCACAATCACCACTTCTATAAGATCAATCATTATATCCCAACACTCGGCAATACATATCATGCATATAAGTTCTATCAAGATTTCTCAATATTAGGTACCATAACATATACATGTATCTAAGATCTATTCGATCAAGTCATTCCATCCAATATCCATCTCTAGAAATCATGCACATCCATCTACATCCATTACATAACTCATGGGTGAAGTCCACAATCTATAAAGAGACTACACACAACAATCTGCCAATATTAGTCGACTAGGGTCTGGGATTAGTCGACTAACAGGGCTATTAGTCGACTAATAAAGGGTATTAGTCGACTAATAACCTCTGTCAGCCAGAAACAGGGCATACTAATACCTGGTCTCTCATACCTAAAAACATATAAATGCCTCCCCTCTTGCACACATACCAACATACACAATCACTACTATAATCTATGTACATGTACACATGAAAATAATTAAATCGATGTACATAAATACGAGGAAATCAAGGAGAAGGAGAATACACTCACATTGGGGAATCTGCTCGTTACCGGGCGAGTCGCCGTTGTGGACGCTGTGGTGCCGCTCTTCGCTGTCGGACTAACATAGGACGGTAGCCAGGGTCCTGGGGAAGACTTGGCTGCAATCTGGAGGTCTCGCGCTCGCCGGAAGGGCCTGGAATCGCCGCTCGCGCCGCTGCTTGTGCTGCTGGTCTGAATCTGGATCTGCTGTGCGCGTCGCCGGGCGAGTCGCTGCCATGGTCGCTGTGGTGCGGTTCCTCGCCAACGGACTGCACGGGAGGGTGGCCAAGGAGCTGGAGGAGGCCACCGTGCTGGTCTCCGACGACGGCCTGGCGTGGATCAGGAGGACGGACTGCTCGCTCGTTGCCTGCGCGCTGAATCTGAACTGCAGGTGCTGCTGTTGTCCAGATCTGGACTGCTGTGGAACTCGACTGGATCTGGGCGCGTCTGGGTGCTGCCAAGTCCTGTTGTTGGCTACCGTTGCTGCTGATCTTGCTGCTGGATGTGTGGTGCTCGGTCAACAGGGGATTCGCTGCTGTCGCCGTGGCTGTTCCTCGCGTGCTGGATCCCTGCAGGGGCGGCCTGCTGGTCTGGTGAAGGGCTGGATCTGGCCTGCTGTGGCGCGCCGCCAAGGGGTTGTGGTGGTGAGTGCCGCTGGATCTGGTGGGCTGCCGTGCTGATCCGAGAAGAAGACGACTGCAGGCCTGGACATGGGAGGAGATGCTGCAGCCATCAAGAGAAGAGGCGGCTGCTGCTATTGGGGAGGAGGAGATTAGTGTGGTGTTTAGGTTAGATCTAGGTTTTGGTTTAAGGTTAGAATTAAAAATAGATTAGGAAATAGAATCATATATATAAGATGGATTATTGGGTATGGGTAGCGGGTTGGATTAGGAATGGGTTTCGGGTTGATCCAAATGGAGTAACGGTAGTGGGTTTGATCCAAATGGGTTTGGATTAGGAAAATAGAAACGGGTAATGGGTTATGGAATCCAAACGGATATAGATATCGGGTATAGGGTCACCAATGGGTATTGGATCAAAAGAGGATACAGGTAGGCACAAGGATACAAGGGAATATGGCATGAATAGGAATCAAGGGTAAGGAAATATACCACTGCAAAATAATCCAACATTAGTAGCAACATTACCTAATCAAAATAATAGTATTAATAATACCAATAACAACTCGCAATACTTAATTACAAAATAATAGAATACTAATATTAATTAATAAACACCGACAATAAAATAAAGATAACACTAATAGAAATAATAATAAATAATAATGGAAGAATAATTTGCCATTTACTATCAGAAAATAATTTGCATACTCAACAATAATAATCAAGAGAGAAATAAATTAACTTGATTAATTAAAATAATCGGTAAATCAAAAAAATACTTGTGAAAAATTAAAATACAGTATTATTAGATTAGGGGTATTACAATTTTTCTCCATAGTTTTCTTGATTTTTTTTGTTTGTTCTTTCTAGATTTTGTTTGTTATTTTTTATGATGAAGTCGAGTATTAAACAAGGTCAAATGCAGCCACACATCATCAAACCACAACGAACAGGGTAGAAGGAGTAGAAGAGACCTGGTCTCTAATAGTATAGACGAATGTGCAACCTGGGCTTGTAGTTGCAGACACTTTCCTGGACAAATCTAAGCCCAACTTAATTCTAATTGATGATGCTCAAGGCTGGTCCTAAAAAATCTAATGCCCTTGATAAAATTTTAAATTGTGTTCCTAAACACACTGATCACAGTTATATCAAAACAAATCTTTTTTCTTCATCAATATTTAGTTTTATTAAAATGATAAGAGTTTATAAAAGCTAAGGGAGAACCTTTTTGAGGTCTCGTTAAAACCTTATCTAGTGAAACTCGGTGAGAGAAAACTGTAATATTTCTAATTTGTAATGCATGATTTAGTACATATATTAGTATTTTGATATGCATATATGATTTATATTAAGGGTAAATTATTTTTTTGGTTTGAGTTTTGTTATTTTTAATTGTTATTAATTACTAGTATTGTTATCATTATTAATTAGTCTAATTTGTTATTATTATGTGGTTGATATTTATTATTGTTGTTGTTGTTATTGTTATTATTGTTATTATTATGATTTTTATTCTTATTCTTATTATTTCTTTTTAATTTTTCCCTAGCCCTAGCTCAAGCCCAATTCTCTATTTTCTTCGTTCCCCCATTTAAAACTCTAGCTCAAGAGAGCCCAACAACCCAAGCCCAAAACTCCCCCATGTATAATCATTCCTTCATATTCCCTCATCATTCACAACTCCAAAACCCTAACCTGCAAGCAGCCGCCACCATCACTCAACCTTCCCCTCATCGACCTCCGCCGAGCTGCCCTTAGCCCTACACCCTCCTCCTGCAAACTCTGTCTAGCTGAGCGCTACCCATCTCCACACGGGAGCGCCGTGACCATCTCCTCTTCTACCCTTGCACCGTCGCCCTACAACCTCTGCACCACCCAACTCTCCCCCATCTACGCGCGTCGAGCAGCCGCCGCCGCCGCTCGATCTCATGGTCATCAACACCGCGTGAACCCATGACTCGCCATGCCCCTCTCCACGTACCACCATCATCACTTCCCTCTTCTTTCATCTTCTTTTTCTCTACCCGCTGCCCTTGCTCTGTGACCACGAACGCCTCCATGTCCTTCATACGCTGAGCCCCTTCACCACCATGTCCACCTCGACCCTTACCCTCCTCGACACCACCTCCACAACCACCCTCTGCAATCGCGAGCTCCGATCAGCTCCGCTCGTCCCTCTACCTCGGCCTGCCCCCTTCTCCACCACAAGCGCTGCCACCTCCTCTTCTCCTTCACCTCTTCCACCACACCACCACCATGGCCGCGCTGCACCCATCTCCATTGCTCTCTCTCTCTCTCTCTCTCTCTCTCTCTCTCTCTCTCTCTCTCTCTTGCGTGTGTTTATGTGTGTGCATGTGAGCTACCTCTCCCTCTCCCTCTCTCTATATCCTTCTCTCCTTTTCCCTCTTTTTTTCTTTTTCTGTTGGATCCTACTTAGATTCAAACCCAAACCGGCATCCACTTCATAAATGGAAAAGATGGGTTTAAGTCCTGAACCCACTTTGAATCCGACCCATTTCCATAACAAAGGTAAAAATTATACTCAACCCCCCTATAAATAAGATCATTCTATTCTAGACCTTATTCTGACCCATTATATTATTTGATTCGTTTCCGAGTGATAACTCAACCATCTGGAATCGAATACAAGCGATGCTGGAGGCGTTGGACCGTGAAGACCAGAGCTATGCATCCAAGATGACCACTGTGAGTGTTTATTTATTGTGTATTTTATTATTATTTAATTTTGCATGAGCATTTTTATCTATTATATATTAATTATGGTTTACTAAATTTAATGTGGTTATCTATTCAACATTTATCGATTTAAATTGCGTGAGTGATCCCTTTTGTTAGGCATGTATCTTAACATCTATGAATGACCTCAAGCCACTCATGCAGTCATAATGTTATACCTTATAAAATCGATATGTTATAATTGATACTCTACATGTATCATTTTACTGATTATGTACATGCAAACTTTGATGATATCAAGACCAGAGTTGTTGTATTTTAGAATGGGAATGTACTTGATGAATTATTGATATGATATTTCAGTCTACTTTTTCAGTAGTTTGATACTTGGATTTGTTAATAGATTTAATTAGAGTAAAGTTTGACTTGAGGTTATGACAAATTTAACTAATAAAATAGTAGATTTTAGAGATATGTAATGGATTATTAGACTTTTATTATTATATCGAGGGAGAGTTTAGATATTTATAGATATTGGATTAGAAACACCGTTGAGGTTTAAGATATACGGGCTCAATATTTTGTCACGAAATGTCGGTGTTTCTTTTTATCGATTTTAATATTATTTGATTCATTGGATCTGTTGATTTTTGGATTGATTAGTGGACTTTTATTGGAATGAAATTGACTTAGAGTTAGGATGAGTGTAGACTGAATTAGTGTGAATCAGTGGATCGTATGGATATATAGTTTATCCATTGCCTTGATCTCTGCATGCGTGGACTTTACTAATATATTTATCAGACTTGATCTTTCTTTGTTTCAAATAAATATTGAGCATTTATTTAAATAAGATGTAGCTTTATTAATCTGATTGAATCTTGGACTAGGATTTTATCAGTAGACTCGATAGGAGTATGATTTGACTTGGGTTGGAGAATATGTGTAGATTAGATTGATTAGAACTAGTGGATTACACATTTGTACAGTTGAATAGTTGCTTTGGCTTTTAGACATGTGGTTGAGTTTGATGGAAGTAGGAGTGGATTGATGATCTTGATCGGATCAAATTGGATAATGATAATTATTAGATGTAGATGAGTACTTATTTCAATATGTTGGAAAACTGGATATACTGATGAACATAAAGGACTGGAGTAGATTGATAAAAATGAGTGAACTACTTTATTGTTAGTTAAGACTGCGATATGATAATGAATTTAATAATTGATGTTTATGGTGATTTTATCGAGATCAAAAGATTAAGATACCTGTTACTGTTATAACTTAGAGCATATGGAAGGGATTTAGATATTTCTAGATGAGATTGTATATTGACTAGACAGTACATGTTATGTTTGTATAGATTCATGTTATCGGAATTACTAAGAAAGTATTGTTAGACTGCAACTCTATGGTACTATTATATTGTTTTATTATTTACCGTGTACACTATATTGTTACTGTTTACCGTATACATGATTACTGTTTACATTGTTACTGTCACTGTTATTGTCATTGTTACTATCACTGTATTATCCCAGTAATTTAAGTAACATGGACAATTGATTGATCTAAGTAATTTAAGTAATAATATAATTAAACAACTTACACCGAGATTGAGAAATTGATAGTGGAGATAGCGTCTGTATTTTGGGATGAACATAAAATATAAGTTGTGCAACTGAAACAAGATTTCACTGCAGTGCTCCCGGGCTGGCATCCCATAATATTTACTGTTATATTGTTACTGTAGTACCTAGTGGACGACCTAGTTCAGCGTCAAAATTCTGTGGCGTGATCCCGGGTATGTACAGGACCCATTTAAAATATAGACGATATCTCCTTCTATTAGTTTCAATAACATAGGATCCTAATTGACATGTGTAGTAAGTATAATATGGAATGTGTTTACTGTATGTGGCAAATGGTGTTCGCTAACATAACTAATTCAAATGGACATTTCATATTGCATCGTAAATTGACTGTGCTCACCTGACATGCATGCTATAATAGACACCTGAGTTGATATGTGATTCTATTATAGTCTGTTTATTCTTACTGTTTATTTATACACTGTATTATCGTTGCATGTTTTCAGAACAGTATCATAGTATGTTCGCACGTAATATGCACGCGCATTTTCCCTCGTTTTACACGCACATTGGGAGTTTACTGACTCCTCTAGAGTTGCACATTTAGGCCTATGTTTGTTACATTCTATTGATCAGATATTTGAGGAGGATCATACACATTACGAGGATCCCGGAGTTCTCTTTATTTGAGTACCCAGTTTTGGTATCTTCTCCTACCTTCTTCTGTTTTTATTGATTTCCTGTGATTCTCTATAGTTTGGACTCAAGCATGTATTCTATTTGATTTACTGGTAGAATAATGTTATCATTGTGTAGAAATTTATGTCATATTTTAGTGACTTTAGTACTTTCATAGTTGATTTATATAACTTACTCAGGTTACTTTAGGCTTAGCGTGTATACGTGGGGTATTTTTCTCGCGTATTACGTCGCTGGCTCTCGTCGCGTCTCCGATCCAATGTATTGTGGAAAGTAGGGTGTGACAAAAACACTAGATGAAGGACAAAAAGTATCCTGATTCTCAAAACATTACATTCAAAAACTAAAAGTGTTATTCTAATGTAACCTGTCATGGTATCTCTCACTCTCTCTCTAGTATCTCTCACTCTCTAGGTTCACATTAACTTAATCCCTGATAGCTTGATTCAAAACTACCCTAAGTAATGTTGTTTTTGTTTCTTTCATTGTTCTAGGTCTTCAGAGTATTATCACACTTGGCGCTGAAATCATTTCCTCTAATAAGTTTGCAAAAAAAAACATAGGTTATCATGTTCTCTATCAAGTTTCTTCTTTTTACACACAATTCCAGTTTCTTTAACTTCTATTAACCAGCCCTTACTTCCAATTACTCAGTTTGTTAAGAACATCCACTCTTATAGGTATTTCATCAAACAGTTGTCAGGTGTGTGTTGAATTTGGTGCATTACACATCAACCTAATGATAAACCTCCCAGCTCTAAGCAACATCAAAGCATTATGCACACAATTCAGTTAATTCAAAACATCGGCTCAGAAAACACAAAGCAAAAACATTCTTCAAATTATGTACAACAACCACATTTAACAAGAATAAAAATCTCACAGAATTAATTTTACCATGCTGTAATAATAAGATAGAGTGACAAGCATTTATTCACATGGATGCCAGCAAGACCAAATTATTGTTACAGATAGATAAACTCAAGGTCTTAGTAGAGAGAAATTTGTACCTGAATTTGTGTTCGAAGAGCAAACTTGTGCACGAACATGATATCTCCATGAAAACCTAAGAAATAAATTAGGGGGAAAAGCTTAAACTTTACCATAGAAACCACAAGTTGAGGAGATTTAAATTACAGAATTGATGTGAAAATCAAAACCTACTGTGATTTAAGCAAATTGCGTCCCTCTCAAATAAAATTGGATGGGTTGAATTTTGAAGACCAGATTTTTGGATTGAAGAAAAATGTGCATAAGTTGCATCAACATCAAATGAACTGGCACTAGAAAGTAAGAGTGGAGAGAAATCGAACTATAAAGAACCAAACAAAGAGGGGGGGAGTGGAAGAGGCACTGCATGCTCACTGCATGTCTGCTCACTTCATGACTCTTTTCAGTTATTTGTTTTTTTTAAAAAAATATCCTATAATATGAGCTCAAATATCTCTCACAGAACCTGGACTTTAAGAGTCTTGGCCTCCCAAAAGTAACACTGCTCGTCTTCATGGCTCTAACTTGTGCCGAGGGCTATTGACTGATTTGAATTCCAAAGTCTCTTGTAAAACGAGTAAGACTTCTCTCTCTCTCTCTGGGGCAACGACTCAAAATTCACCGGAAAAAAAAAGAGGGAAAAAAAACAGAAAAGAAAACGCAGATGATGATCTAATTATCAACGCTGAATAAGCACTGGACGCAATAACCAGGGCGTGTTTGGTTGCAAGGAAGTGGACGGAAGTAAGGAAATGGGGAAGTATAATTGCTCACTTCCCTATCTATCCAAACACTGAAAAAGAAAAATAAGAAAACCCATTTTCTTTTTCTCTTTTCTCTTTTACACAACCATTTCCTCACTTCCAAAGTGCTACAGTTAATTTTGTTATCATGTAAATCTCATTTGTAATAAATTATATCACAAAACAGTTAATTTATTGATCATGTAAATCTCATTTGTATCTAATTGCAGTCTATTTTTTATTTTTCTTAATAATTTTTATTTTAATATTATTTTGTGGTCAATTTTGTGGTCAACCTTTCCACTTCCACTTTCACATTACCATCCAAATACCGGAAAAGACATAACATTTTTCAAACAACACTTCCCAACAACATCCAAACACCGGAGAACTTACTAACCAATTCCCAAGTTCCAAAGGGAACTACTACCACTTCCTCACTTCTTTACTTCCTCACTTCCACCCTTAACCAAACAGGATTAAGACAAAGACATGGAGATTATTGGGAAGTATTCTAGTGAGAACCGGGCTTGTAATAAGCTTCATGCGAACTACACGGTAAGTCAACCAACGTTTGTTAATCAGAAAGAGTCACGTGGCATGATTAGTGGGCTATTAGTCTCAGTGTTTCAGTGTACAAAGAAAGTTCAATTAGCTCAAGCTTGCGCACCAAGTCACGCACACGCCAGTGAGCAAAGTCTTAGATGGATCCAATGGGTTCCGTGTCAAAGTCATTGCAAACGCGTGCTTTGAATCAATGCACGCCAAGTCCAGCTAGCCCAGCAAAGAAGACATCCCCTCCACCTTCTCCCTTTGAGACCTCCTCATTGAACCAAACAAAAAAAAGTCAATACATTATTAATTAATTTCTGGCCTTTTCCTTGATTTTTCTCTTTCTTTCTCTCCAAGTCTAAACTTAAACTATGCACTAATGACTAGTGAGCACACGTGTCGACCGCGGTCGCAGTTGTTGGTGAGCTCTTCCATCTCGTCACTGATAAAAGAAATAAACTAACTTAGTTTAATTAATAAATATTACTCAAGTCACGGTGGTGGTTGTTATATCAATTAATTATATACAGTATTTATTTGATTGTAGCTAGATATGATAATCAATCAATTAATTTATTTAATTTAATAGTAATGTATAGTTGTGAACTGAATCATGTGGGTGGTGTTAGGCTTTAACAAACATGTCCATGGAATTGTGCTGCCCATGCTGCGAATCACCGGTCCGTTGTCCGCTGTTTGGACGGTTCATATGCTCATAAATGGTGGTGGTCAACTTGGTCGGCTCCTCCCCTTTCAACACTTACTCCTCCACTTTCGGTTCACAATGTTTAAAATAAATCGGAATTCAATTAGCACTGGAAAATTAAAAGTAAATAAAAAAAAATGAAACAAATTGGAATCTAAATTAGATCCGAAAACGAACTCTTTAAATAGAATCGAACTGCTGATAGCCGACTGCCTTGACTTCCTACATCACACAGAGTTGTTATCCTCTCTCTCTCCCCCCTCAATTTCACACCGACAATTAAACAAATACAGCTACTAACTAACGTAACAAGTAGAAAGAAATCCAAAGGAAAGAGAGAAGCTAGCTCATGAATTCAACAAAGTCAAACCACCAACTTTCCGCGTCTCCTCTCACCCTTTGAATCCTTCAAACACTCAAATTTGAATTCTTCAGACACACAAACTAACAACTCTCCTCTCTCTATAAAAGCTCACCACAACCTAAACCCTCTCCCCATACCCTCAACATTCTCTCATTCCTTGTATTCTTGCTCACACACACACACCACGACATACTTGTTCTTCAATTAATTCTATATCTATGGAGGCTCTTCGCAGATGCATCACCTTTCTCTTCTTGTTCGTCATCGTCGCCTCTCAGCTCTCCGACGCCAGGCCGATGAGAGAACTCAGCCAGACGACGACGACGACCATGGATGCGATGAAGCCGGAAGAGACGAAGGAGAAGTTGGAGAGGAATTACGCGCCGCTTTTGCTTAATCTTCTGCCGAGGGGCCTGTGCCTCCGTCTGGTCCCAGCCCAGGAACTAATGAGATTCACAATTAGTTCATTTGAAGAATTCTGCCGATTCATATATATTTTTTTTGATTATAATCATGTTATAATTTTTTTCACTGGAACATGTAAATAGTGAGGGAGTGATACACGGAAGTGCTACATATATTTGTTTTTTTGACTTGATTAAGTTTTGATGGCCAGCTTGTTAGTTGATGAATAATACATTCACGATTATTAATGTTTGCCCTCTTTCACTAATTTGTGGATTTATAATTTGCTACAGAATGTTGAGTAGTGCTTTATTTTTTTTTAATTAATTTTTGTGTGTAAGTGTGTGTGGGGATTTTAACATGGGTGTAATAGTACTAGATCTCATGTAAAAGATTATGTGGGATTTGTTGACTTGGGGGACTTGGAAGTCACCTTCAAACTTTTTCTCCAGCGACTCTAGAGTCCCAACTATAGGTGACGGAGTTTGTTGGCAGCCGACAAAGTCTTTGGCGTTGACAATAAGATGCACATTCGAGGAACAATTATTTTTATAGTATCATATATATCTACTTCTTATGAAACGATGACTGTCAACCTTACTGTGCAATATTAATGATTTTACTATACAATGACGCAAGCGATGACGCAAGCATGCATAGTGACTGCATAGTACCCCAAAGTTTTTTTTTATAAATAGGTCATTCCTAATTCATTTCAATGTACACTTCATAAATCAATAAGAATTCCTACTTCTACTCTGTCTCTAGAATTCTCTGTTTCGGTGTTATAATTTCTCGGGTTTTAAAACACGTTATCAACACAAGCGTTCTAATTCTATCACCAGCCTCTACCTCCGTCAGCTCAGAAAAAAAGTTCTATCACAAGCCTCTACTTCCATTAACTTAAAGTAAAAGTCTTATCACGAGTCTCTACTTTCATTGCTCAAGGAAAAGTCCTATCACAAGTCTCAGCCTCTACCTCTACTATCTCAAAGTAAAAATGGCAAGTTATTCTACTTATAATACTCGTATAACAACACTATTATATATGAAAGGAGGCTCTGTCACCTATTTATAGTAATGTGATGTGATTACGAAAAATTAAATTATTATACTAATTATATTAATATAACACCACTATTATATATGAAAGGAGGCTATGCCACCTATTTATGGTAAAATGATGTGATTATGGCAAGCTAATAATATTTTTTGTTATTATCTTCATTAACCTCTCAATTGATGCTTGCGTGGTATAAACCTCAAGCTACCAATATTATATTTTTATTATTTTGTTATTTATATCTGTATAAACACCCACTGAAAGGTTTACTGAGTAGCGTGGTGTGCCAATATTTATTTCTTATTTATTACTTCATTAATTATGTCTGCAAAACACCCACCAAGTAGAGTGGCGTGCCTATATTATAACTCATAAATATATGTAATACAATGCATTTATTTTACCATCTTCTTTATTATAATATTTAATTGTATTATATCTATATTGCTTTTTCTCTCTCCTCCAACGGCTATAAACAGTTATAAACGGTTATAAAACGGCTAGTTTTTACTTTATAAATTGGTGAATTCTAAACCACATAACTCACTTCTCAATCTCTTTTCATTCTCAAATTTTTTCATCATCTCCACAAGCTTTGTATTCAAAATTTTCTCAAAGTCCATTTAAAATTTATTATTACTGTCATCATCATCAATACTATTATCCTTTTTGTTGTAGATATATATCCAAATGATTTTCACCTAAACCTTTTAATTTTAATGTTCATCTTCCCTCTTTTATTTGTAGCTATTATGATTGAAATGTAAGTTTTTCAATTTTGTTGTAAAATAAAATATTGTGATCCTAATTATTTTTATATTTTGTTATATTTATGTAACGCCCCGATCCTGGCGGATACGGAGACATTATTGCAACGTATATACGCAAGTCAGAAGTACCTTCACGTATATACGCTAAGCATCAGTACAGGCAGAATCAGAGAACGGAAGCAAGTGGTGCATTATACATTCCAACATATGAGTACAATTACAAAGTTATCACCAGAGGTGATCCAATATTACATCACCGACATGCGCAATTGCGAGATTACAAGCAGATGTACATGGATGAATAGTACACAGGCACTCATGAGTTTACTAAAGGAAAACTCGAGAGGCACACTGGGGCCTGGAAGAATAGAGCTCTGGACGGTCTGCTGGAGATCCACGCTACCGCTGCGCCACACTGATCAGCAACAGGGAGAATCCACGCACTTCAATCTCCATGACCTGGACATGAGAATCCAGGGGAGTCAGATGAAACTCCCCAGGCGAGTGGTGAAGCAAAAGCCAAGTAGCGAGCAAGGGTAAGCACATGTATAGCGATAAAACCAAATGAAGCCGAGGGCGAGCAAATCTGATTGTATGGTTTCAGATCACGGCTCCATAAGACTAGTACGTCGAAGGAATAATCCAAACAAGGAAACCCTCATCTATATACCTTTATCTCATGTCACCATAATCTAAGCACATACAATCCGACTGTACTCAGGGCATGATAAGATAATGAGCAGGAGGCAGGTGGATACAAGGAGTAAAGCAGGGCATGAGCAGCTAATATAATAATAACCATAAAACCGGAAATCCGAAGTAAAATCCCGGACAAGCAAATATGGTAAGGCACATCACAGATTCATAACCGTTTAAGCTGCAGGCTTCAGTATGCGTCCCATTCCACATACCTCTACTTACAACTTAAAGAGCCGGTTATTATCTTGACACTTTATTATTACTCGTCTTACCCTGATATCTAGCTATGTGAACTAGCGTCCCAGCACACATAGATCCATATCCGAGTAAAGCAAGGTTGTTATTGGAAACCAGCGGGGGTATCAACGAACTATGTTTACAGTGGGTCCCGTACATACCCGGGACCACGGCCCAGGATGTTCCGCTGCTTGGTGACGGAACCTGCCGCAAGGCTATTCAGGAGGGTCTTATGTATGCCCTTTATCATGATTCAGGAGGAGGGAGCCAGCACTCCCCTCGGTTGCCTGGAGGCCCACAGGTCAGACCGGAAGTTTTAGTTGCACAACATGCCTAATACCACTGTAAACACGAACACATATTGATAGCCGCATGTTTCCCCCGACCCGATGCAAGTTGTTCCTTTTATGATTTATTAGGTTAATTATCAATTTACGGGAATAACAGGAACAGGACATGATCAGGAATTCAGGAGTTCAGGTCACTGTATATAATACAGGATAACAGGTCACTGATCATGATACAGGATATCAGGTCACTGTACATAGTACAGGATAACAAGGCAGGGTTCCCGTAAATGTGATAATCACAGGTCAAGTATATCATGCTGGGTGTCAAGTGATAGCATGACAGGATGATGATATTAGACAGGTAACCAGTCATGTCAAGAGATTGATATAGTCCGGTGGCAAACCGTGTCATAACAAGGGGGTCTTGCCAAATAGTAGCATGTCAGGTGTTAGATGATAATACATCAGTTGACAGGTGATATACATGTGTTAAAAGTAATATGAAAACGACAAGTAGTATAGACAGGTGTCAGGCATGAAGTAATGGCATGGGGTAGAATAGTAGCTGAGTACAAACAAGCGGAGCTGAGCAAGCTGGAAGTACAGACAGCAAACAGTATTTAACACTGGAGCATCTGGCGAGGTTACCGGGACGACTCGACTGAAGTACGAGCGGTAAATCCGGCAGCAACTCGCCTAGACGAATCTAGTGGTAAAGCGCTGAACGCTGAGCATACTCACCAGGCGGAGCTGGGAAACCTGACGATCCCAATCACGCCTCTTCCGAGACAGTGAGGGACCGGAGGCTGAACTGAGAGACCTGCCGATCCCAATCACCTCTCTTTCGAGATAGTGAGTGACCGGAGGTTGAAGGGTCCGGAAGCCAAGTATGGTGTAAGGCGGAACAATACATCACAGGCATGGTATATGTACAAGAAGGAAACTACCCTAGTACAAGCATTCGTCACAGAGCAATACATGTCCAGATACTGGCACTCGGCCATACACAAATACAGGGGCTCAGCCCAATACAAAATACATGGAAACAGGGAATAAAATATATGTCGACCCGACGAAGCGGGGAAACCCAAATGGAGGCGAGAGCGAGGACACTCGCATTAGTCAATAAAATACGAAGGCAAGCGGATAGCGAGATTACTCGCCTAAAATATGGTGAAATCTCTGATATCCGGAATCCAGGAGATCAACGCTTCAATGCGTTAGAGAGAAGGTAATAGGTAGAGGGGGGATCAGGAGAGAGAAATAAGAGAGAGAAAGAGGAGAGAATGTGACATCCATCAAGTGATAAGCCATGTAATAGCCATATACATAATACATGACCCGAGAATAATGTTCATGTACAAGGAAGGAATCAACAATAGTCAACAGCCAAGATTAGTCGACTAGGGGTAATAATTAGTCGACTAATAGGGGAGTTAGTCGACTAATAGAAAGGGCAAGTCGACTGATAGGCTGCGTTTCAGAAAAAGGCTGGCGTTTCAAGAATGGCGTTTCAGGATGGGTTAGTCGACTAGGAACAGGGGTAGTCGACTAGTCTGCTGCGTTTCGCAAAACGGCGTCTCACGAAGTCGCGTTTCATAGGTCCGCGTCTTGCCACAAGTCCGCGTCTCATGAATCCGCGTTTCATAAGTCCGCGTCTCACCAGAAAGAGTTAGCCAATTGGAATGAAAGAGCAGGTCGCGTTTCAAGAAAGAGCGCGTTTCTCAAGGTCGCATTTCCAAAGAGGCACGTTCCCAGATTCGCGTCTCCAAGATTCGCGTCTCAGGAAAGTTAGTCGACTAGGGAGAAGGATCAGTCGACTAGAAGGTTGCGTTTCAGAATATCAAGGCAGCGTTTCACAGGATTAGTCGACTAGGAAGGAGGGCTAGTCGACTAATAAGGGAAATTAGTCGACTAATGACCAAGTCAAGTCGACTAACAGAGTGCAAATCAGGGAGCAGGATCCTGTTAAGTGCTGAGTTCACTGATATGAAAATGCAAGGGCTCTGATGAGTCATCCAAGTCTTGGAGAGTGAAGTTACTCGTCCAAAACGCCATCTAGAAGCAGGGAGAAAACACAAGTGAAGGAGATGAGTCCTTGGTTGAGTTGTCGTTAACTATCACCAAAACGATCACCGGAATAATCGCGAACGATTACCGGAAGATCCACGGCGATGTCTCCAACGAAGAGAAGCTCGGCCCCAATCCAGAAGAGTGGCCGGCCCCCAGAGTCATGCAGGTGATGAAGAAGAACACGGCCCCCAATCCAAAGGAGTTGGCCGGTCTTCACCAGAGAAGGAAGGAGATGGTGATGGTGATGATGCTTGGTTCACTACTGCAAGAAATGGAGGAGAAGATGAAGGGAAATGGTGGAGAACAAGTTGGCCAAAGGAAGGAGCATCAAGGCTGCGTTTGTTGCCTTTGCTCTCTGGAAACAAAGAGGAAGAAGAGAGGAAGAAGAAAAATGAATGGAGAGAGAGGGAGGGGGTATTTATAGGCAAAGGAGCAATGATGACAAGTTTGACTTTGGGGATGCCAAGTGAGACTTGTTCTCCCACTCAAACGCAGCCCACAAAAGCAAGATGGCGTTTAGGCCAAAATTAGCCTAACGTGGGAATGAATGCGGCGTTTCAAGGGAGAAGCAAGGTGGCGTTTCACAAAAGGACAAAAAGGCATGGTGCTTGATGGGAGTTGGTGGCAGCACATTAAATGAAGTGTGGGGAGAAGTGAAGAGAAGATCTTTGCATTAAATGCAAGATCCAAGGATGGTGAAGCCGGCGTTTGAGGAAGGAAAAAATGGAAAAAGACAAAATGGAATATCAAGGCAAAATCCGGTATCTGGGAAAACACCAAAAACTCCGGAAAACCTCAAAAATAAAGTAATCCAGAAAGCTTCCCAAAAATCCTTAAAATCATAAATATTATAAAATGATTTTTGGTGAAATCAGTTTTCAGAAATTCAATGCCATGTTCAAATTAAAAATCCTGAAGTCCACCGTCAATCTCGGTCTACACCGGGTTGGCCGGGTTTTGATAAATTCTGAAAATTCTCAGAAAAAGTATTTAGATAGAAAATATTATTTTAAGAAATAATGTCTAAAGACACTATTAGAAATTCCAATCTGTTCGTAAATTAAAATCCAGGAATCGGTCAACGAAACTGGCCGACACCGGTTTGAAGATTTTCAACATAATTCAGGAAAATTCCAGAAAATCATAGAAAATCTAGAATATTGGAAAATGATGTTTAAAATTGAAATCGGTCAAATCGGAATATCAGAATATCCAAATCGAGCAATACTCTAGGATCGGGTCCTCGGTTCAGACTAGGGCTGACTCCGAGTCTACGAATCCAAATCCAAGACAAAACGTTCATATGAATAATTCATAATACAAAACAAATACAAGAAGTAAATCGAAAATACGATCGAAAAATCTGAATACGCAACTAAGTACGTATTCCGGGAGCGGGGTGTTACATTTATTTAGCACCCCATTCCCGGGATACGTGCCCAGATACGTGTCCCAACTTTTTCAATCATGTTATTGTAATTTTCTTCTAATATTAGTTTTTAAGTTGTGATTTCTCATATTATTGAGTATCAGATCTGGATTCTCAGATCTACTGTAAGCCCTGACCCGGACCAGGAACCCGATACCAACCAAGAGCCCGATTTGACTTTCTGGTAGTCCGATTGGACCGTTTTCAGATTTCAGAGCCTGGATCACGGTGGCTTGACTGTAGCAGATCAGAGTGCAGCGGGAGCTTGATCATGCCGTAGTTCTTCCCGGTTCTTCTCCTATTTGGCTCCCGAGGCCCTCTTGTTACTCGTGAGCACATCTCTATTTTTGTATATCTCATCATGTATTATGTACTTTTGTACTTCCTGGTAATGTAACATTCATGTAATGTTATATTATTCTCTGTGATAACCATGTACTTGCGCTATTTCTGTTGGAATGTATGTTACCATTATGCTTCCGTCTCTGATTCTTGCATGTATTGATGCTTAGCGTATATACGTTAGGGTATTTCCGACCTTCGTATATACGTCGCAGTAGTAACGTCTCCGTACCCTCCGGATCGGGGCGTTACAGGGTGGTATCAGAGCCTAGGCTCTCACATCCTCGGTACAATGCATGAGTCGTGGTTATACAACCCAACTGCAAGTACAAAGTTATCTATTCCCTCTTGATCGTCCTTCTCTTGATTCTTGAACCTCTTCCATCCTTTCCATTTCCAATTCCTTTCATTCTTATACCAACTCAAGATATGGATAAACTAGTAGGGTAGCCGCAAGACAGATGTGGTTCGCTATCATTATGTTCTGGTATTCTTAACTCTGGTGCATCACCTGGTCTTATATTGGATGGTTTTTCGGCCTCGCATCCTATTCTAGTGTATGTGGATACATCATGGGGAAATCAGCACAGCAAGTGGAGTAGTCATCACTTATATAATCAGACAGACCGTATCATTACCAGAGGAACATCGGTATGGAACAGTATTTCAGATTTAGGGCTTCTGCCAGACAGAGTTATGGAGACAGCATTCGGGACTCGTTTCGATTATTGTGATTCTTGATCGTGTTCTCAGAGCCACCAGCTTCTGGCAGTTTTTATTGATTTGATGGACTACGGACCCGCTAGCCTCGCCAAGCGAGGGTTGTGTTCTAGTCACCCGTGGACCTAACCAGGTGTGGGCTTCGCTGCACCCTAGTGCTTAGCATTTAGCGTTGTGTTACGCACTGGCTTCGCTGCATGAGCTCCGCCATGTGCGAGCCTCGCAGAGCGTTAGCTCCGCTGCACCCTAATGCTTAACGCCTGAGATGTGTTACGCGATGGTCTCACCTAGGCTTGGTTCCGTCTGTGGCTAGTCCCTTCAGTGCTTAGCACTCTAGCCGTTCCTCGGACTTCTTCTGCCTTGTATGTTTTCATGGATCCGATGTACATGGTTTTCTCATTGTATCTGAGCTATTGCGTTATCCGTATGAACGATCCATTCGGCCAACCTTGCAGAGATTGGGTATTCTTTAATGTTTCATGTGCAGTCGGGTTGTCATTCAGAAGTCAGTATTCAGAATTCTTTGTGGTTATTCTATATTCTCGATTATGCCTTTCAGAGATTGCAATGCCAGTATTCAGGAATTCTTAATTATTGGTCTTCTTGATTCATGCTCAGTATTATCGGGATTTTCTTTATCTTTGGTATTCTGGAGGAACAGGTGTATGCAGTATCGGTAATTCTACTATGGATTCTTTGTCAAGGACAGCTTCATGCCATGCGGGACTTTATATTATATTATGGATTTCTATGGATTTTCCGGAGATTTTATATTATGGATTTCAGCATTATGGATTTTATGGGTTTATCAGCCTTGCTTCGCAGTCCGAAAGAGCAGACGTCAGTTCAGTATTATTATGACACCGTCAGAGGATATATATGGCAGTAGTGCAGAGATGTCTCAGTCTTGAGTTTATCATTCAGTCGATTTGTGGGAATTATCCTCAGTTACTCATATCTTGATTGTATAAATCCTCATTCCTATTCCTTTTTGTGTTCATCTCCCTCCTTATAGAAATTTCGAGGACGAAATTTTTGTTAGGTGGGTAGATTGTAGCACCCCATTCCCGGGATACGTGCCCAGATACGTTGTCCCAACTTTTTCAATCATGTTATTGTAATTTTCTTCTAATATTAGTTTTTAAGTTGTGATTTCTCATATTATTGAGTATCAGATCTGGATTCTCAGATCTACTGTAAGCCCTGACCCGGACCAGGAACCCGATACCAACCAAGAGCCCGATTTGACTTTCTGGTAGTCCGATTGGACCGTTTTCAGATTTCAGAGCCTGGATCACGGTGGCTTGACTGTAGCAGATCAGAGTGCAGCGGGAGCTTGATCATGCCGTAGTTCTTCCCGGTTCTTCTCCTATTTGGCTCCCGAGGCCCTCTTGTTACTCGTGAGCACATCTCTATTTTTGTATATCTCATCATGTATTATGTACTTTTGTACTTCCTGGTAATGTAACATTCATGTAATGTTATATTATTCTCTGTGATAACCATGTACTTGCGCTATTTCTGTTAGAATGTATGTTACCATTATGCTTCCGTCTCTGATTCTTGCATGTATTGATGCTTAGCGTATATACGTTAGGGTATTTCCGACCTTCGTATATACGTCGCAGTAACGTTCCGTACCCTCCGGCAGCAAGCAATATTTTAGTGAGAAAAGAAGGTGAGGATCAAGATGTTTCTTATTCCTAAGCAGCCCAAGGAGTATTCTCAAGTTCTTCCGTCATCATCCGGGAAGTGGAATGGACCCAGAGGAGAAAGATTAAGATGAGTTGCAGATGAAGTTGGTGAAGAGACCCTCTTAATTGATGGAAGTAAAGGCTCAGACAGGCTCTTGGATGCCCTATTAGCTAAGCCATCCCTCCAACCTTGCCCTCAACACATGACATGGGAGTATCATCTGAAGCCGAGCACTTATAACACAACCACCGGAGAGGTCATGAATTATGTCATATACGGGTTCAGAGATTAGTTGAAAGGTGACGGTCTGTTCGAGGAAGCAGAGAACATTACACCGATCAGATCAACCCATCCAGTATCACCGTCGTGAGGGAATCTAGGACCTACTGTCAGAATAACCTCGCTTCATCCCCAGCATCCAGCATGGAGTCGTATACAAAGGAGACTAAGAGTTAGGGCGCATGGTGAAGGGAAGCAAACATATGATCTGACTGGAAGGAAGTCCGGATGCTCAATATGATGGAGTGAGAACAGGAAGGGCACTCAATATCTGCAGAGGAACTCTGGAAGTACTGACCGTAACTAATTATTCTCATTTTTAGCATGTCCGGGAGTTGGTAAATTCTCTATATCATACCCTCCTCATTGTCCTATCACCATCAATCCTAGTCCGTCCTATCTCTCTCCCTATTTCCTGATTCCTATCTCTCCTATTTTTGCTATTCTGATTTTTCTAAACTTTATGCCAACTTAAGATATGCGTAGCTAGTGAGGGTGACAGCAGGGCAGATATGGTTCGTTCTCATTATGTTCTGGCATTCCTTGACTCTGGTATATCACACTATCTTATATTGGGCAGATCTTCGGTCTTGCATTATATTCCTATATTTATGGATACATCATGGGAGGTTAGTGCATCAAGCAGAGTAGTCGTCACTTATATAGTCAGATAGATTGCATCATTTCATGAAGAGTGTCAGTATATAACAGTAATTCAGAATCAGGACTTCTGGCAGACAGAGTTATGGTATTTTCTATTTTTATTTCTCTAATAGAGATCATGATTTCTTGGACTATGTTCGTGGAATTCGGGTGTTCTCAGGACTGATTTGCAGTCAGATTATTATTTAGAAGACAGCATTCTGGACACGTTTTGGTTATTTTGATTTCTTGATCATGTTCTCAGAGCTACCAACTTCTGGCAGTTTTTATGGATTTGATGGACTAAGAGCTCCGCTAGCCTCGCCAAGCGAGGGTCGTGTTCTAGTCATCCGTGAACCTAACCGGGTGTGAGTTTCGTTGCACCCTGGTGCCTAGCATTTAGCGTTGTGTTACGCGCTGGCTTCGTCGCGTGAACTTCGCTATATGCGAGTCTCGCAGAGCGTTAGCCTCGCCGCACCCTAATGCTTAACACCTGAGCTGTGTTACGCGATAACCTCATCTAGGCTTGGTTTCATCCGGGCTAGTCCCTTCAGTGCTTGGCACTCTAGTCATTCCTCGGATTTCTTCTAGCGTGCTTTCATGGATCTGCTGAACAGAGTTCCATCACTATATTTGAGCTATCGCCATAGCCTTGTCAATAATTCATTCTACAAATCTTGCAGGGCTCAGATATCTTCTTCCTGTTTCATCTGCAGACGGTTATCATTCAGAAGTCAGTATTCAGAATTCTTCACAGTTATTCCATATTCTTGGCTACGTCTTTCAGAATAGCAACGCCCAGTTTACGGAAATTCTTAATTATTGGTCTTCTTGATTTATACTCATCATTATCAAGGTTTTCTTTATCTTGGGTATTCTGGTTTATTCCCGGGGAATTAATATGTATATGGCACCTCAGTAATTCTACTGCAGAAGGACAACATCATGCCATGCAGGGTTTTATATTATATTATGGATTTCAGCACTATGGATTTCTATGGATCTCATCAGCTTTGGTTCACAGCCTGATTGAAGTATTATGGTTATCTCTCCAAATCAGCTCACTCTATATTAATCAGGATGGATTAGTCTTTTGAAGTTCTAACAGCGTTCCCTTATGAGCAGACATCAGATCAGTATGGCACCGTCAGGGGATGTATATGTACGACAGAAGTGCGGAGATGCCTCAGTTTTGAGTTAGCCGTTCAGTTGATCTGGGAGAACGGCTCATAGTTATTCATATCTTGATTGGCATAATCCTCATTCCTATCTTTTGTGTTCATTTACCCCTTATCGAAATGCGAGGACGCAATTTTTTGTAAGGTGGATGGAATGTAACACCCCGCTCCCGGAATACGTACTTAGTTGCGTATTCAGATTTTTCGATCGTATTTTTCGATTTACTTCTTGTATTTGTTTTGTATTATGAATTATTCATATGAACGTTTTGTCTTGGATTTGGATTCGTAGACTCGGAGTCAGCCCTAGTCTGAACCGAGGACCCGATCCTAGAGTATTGCTCGATTTGGATATTCTGGTATTCCGATTTGACCGATTTCAATTTTAAACATCGTTTTCCAATATTCTAGATTTTCTATGATTTTCTGGAATTTTCCTGAATTATGTTGAAAATCTTCAAAACCGGTGTCGGCCAGTTTCGTTGACCGATTCCTGGATTTTAATTTACGAACAGATTGGAATTTCTAATAGTGTCTTTAGACATTATTTCTTAAAATAATATTTTCTATTTAAATACTTTTTCTGAGAATTTTCAGAATTTATCAAAACCCGGCCAACCCGGTGTAGACCGAGATTGACGGTGGACTTCAGGATTTTTAATTTGAACATGGCATTGAATTTCTGAAAACTGATTTCACCAAAAATCATTTTATAATATTTATGATTTTTAAGGATTTTTGGGAAGCTTTCTGGATTACTTTATTTTTGAGGTTTTCCGGAGTTTTTGGTTTTTCCCAGATACCGGGATTTTGCCTTGATATTCCATTTTGTCTTTTTCCATTTTTTCCTTCCTCAAACGCCGGCTTCACCATCCTTGGATCTTGCATTTAATGCAAAGATCTTCTCTTCACTTCTCCCCACACTTCATTTAATGTGCTGCCACCAACTCCCATCAAGCACCATGCCTTTTTGTCCTTTTGTGAAACGCCACCTTGCTTCTCCCTTGAAACGCCGCATTCATTCCCGCGTTAGGCTAATTTTGGCCTAAACGCCATCTTGCTTTTGTGGCTGCGTTTGAGTGGGAGAACAAGTCTCACTTGGCATCCCCAAAGTCAAACTTGCCATCATTGCTCCTTTGCCTATAAATACCCCCTCCCTCTCTCTCTCCATTCATTTTTCTTCTTCCTCTCTTCTTCCTCTTTGTTTCCAGAGAGCAAAGGCAACAAACGCAGCCTTGATGCTCCTTCCTTGGCCAACTTGTTCTCCACCATTTCCCTTCATCTTCTCCTCCATTTCTTGCAGTAGTGAACCAAGCATCATCACCATCACCATCTCCTTCCTTCTCTGGTGAAGACCGGCCAACTCCTTTGGATTGGGGGCCGTGTTCTTCTTCATCACCTGCATGACTCTGGGGGCCGGCCACTCCTTCTGGATTGGGGCCGAGCTTCTCTTCGTTGGAGACATCGCCGTGGATCTTCCGGTAATCGTTCGCGATTATTCCGGTGATCGTTTTGGTGATAGTTAACGACAACTCAACCAAGGACCCATCTCCTTCACTTGTGTTTTCTCCCTGCTTCTAGATGGCGTTTTGGACGAGTAACTTCACTCTCCAAGACTTGGATGACTCATCAGAGCCCTTGCATTTTCATATCAGTGAACTCAGCACTTAACAGGATCCTGCTCCCTGATTTGCACTCTGTTAGTCGACTTGACTTGGTCATTAGTCGACTAATTTCCCTTATTAGTCGACTAGCCCTCCTTCCTAGTCGACTAATCCTGTGAAACGCTGCCTTGATATTCTGAAACGCAACCTTCTAGTCGACTGATCCTTCTCCCTAGTCGACTAACTTTCCTGAGACGCGAATCTTGGAGACGCGAATCTGGGAAACGTGCCTCTTGGAAACGCGACCTTGAGAAACGCGCTCTTTCTTGAAACGCGACCTGCTCTTTCATTCCAAATTGGCTAACTCTTTCTGGTGAGACGCGGACTTATGAAACGCGGATTCATGAGACGCGGACTTGTGGCAAGACGCGGACCTATGAAACGCGACTTCGTGAGACGCCGTTTTGCGAAACGCAGCAGACTAGTCGACTAACCCCTGTTCCTAGTCGACTAACCCATCCTGAAACGCCATTCTTGAAACGCCAGCCTTTTTCTGAAACGCAGCCTATCAGTCGACTTGCCCTTTCTATTAGTCGACTAACTCCCCTATTAGTCGACTAATTATTACCCCTAGTCGACTAATCTTGGCTGTTGACTATTGTTGATTCCTTCCTTGTACATGAACATTATTCTCGGGTCATGTATTATGTATATGGCTATTACATGGCTTATCACTTGATGGATGTCACCTTCTCTCCTCTTTCTCTCTCTTATTCTCTCTCTCCTGATCCCCCCTCTACCTATTACCTTCTCTCTAACGCATTGAAGCGTTGATCTCCTGGATCCGGATATCAGAGATTTCACCATATTTTAGGCGAGTAATCTCGCTATCCGCTTGCCTTCGTATTTTATTGACTAATGCGAGTGTCCTCGCTCTCGCCTCCATTTGGGTTTCCCCGCTTCGTCGGGTCGACATATATTTTATTCCCTGTTTCCATGTATTTTGTATTGGGCTGAGCCCCTGTATTTGTGTATGGCCGAGTGCCAGTATCTGGACATGTATTGCTCTGTGACGAATGCTTGTACTAGGGTAGTTTCCTTCTTGTACATATACCATGCCTGTGATGTATTGTTCCGCCTTACACCATACTTGGCTTCCGGACCCTTCAACCTCCGGTCACTCACTATCTCGAAAGAGAGGTGATTGGGATCGGCAGGTCTCTCAGTTCAGCCTCCGGTCCCTCACTGTCTCGGAAGAGGCGTGATTGGGATCGTCAGGTTTCCCAGCTCTGCCTGGTGAGTATGCTCAGCGTTCAGCGCTTTACCACTAGATTCGTCTAGGCGAGTTGCTGCCGGAT
Organism: Agave tequilana; assembly: GCA_038442645.1. NCBI lineage: Eukaryota > Viridiplantae > Streptophyta > Magnoliopsida > Asparagales > Asparagaceae > Agave > Agave tequilana. The sequence continues at coordinate 86,975 of JAVJIF010011074.1, read as the reverse complement.
TTACCGCTCGTACTTCAGTCGAGTCGTCCCGGTAACCTCGCCAGATGCTCCAGTGTTAAATACTGTTTGCTGTCTATACTTCCAGCTTGCTCAGCTCCGCTTGTTTGTACTCAGCTACTATTCTACCCCATGCCATTACTTCATGCCTGACACCTGTCTATACTACTTGTCGTTTTCATATTACTTTTAACACATGTATATCACCTGTCAACTGATGTATTATCATCTAACACCTGACATGCTACTATTTGGCAAGACCCCCTTGTTATGACACGGTTTGCCACCGGACTATATCAATCTCTTGACATGACTGGTTACCTGTCTAATATCATCATCCTGTCATGCTATCACTTGACACCCAGCATGATATACTTGACCTGTGATTATCACATTTACGGGAACCCTGCCTTGTTATCCTGTACTATGTACAGTGACCTGATATCCTGTATCATGATCAGTGACCTGTTATCCTGTATTATATACAGTGACCTGAACTCCTGAATTCCTGATCATGTCCTGTTCCTGTTATTCCCGTAAATTGATAATTAACCTAATAAATCATAAAAGGAACAACTTGCATCGGGTCGGGGGAAACATGCGGCTATCAATATGTGTTCGTGTTTACAGTGGTATTAGGCATGTTGTGCAACTAAAACTTCCGGTCTGACCTGTGGGCCTCCAGGCAACCGAGGGGAGTGCTGGCTCCCTCCTCCTGAATCATGATAAAGGGCATACATAAGACCCTCCTGAATAGCCTTGCGGCAGGTTCCGTCACCAAGCAGCGGAACATCCTGGGCCGTGGTCCGGGTATGTACGGGACCCACTGTAAACATAGTTCGTTGATACCCCCGCTGGTTTCCAATAACAACCTTGCTTTACTCGGATATGGATCTATGTGTGCTGGGACGCTAGTTCACATAGCTAGATATCAGGGTAAGACGAGTAATAATAAAGTGTCAAGATAATAACCGGCTCTTTAAGTTGTAAGTAGAGGTATGTGGAATGGGACGCTTACTGAAGCCTGCAGCTTAAACGGCTATGAATCTGTGATGTGCCTTACCATATTTGCTTGTCCGGGATTTTACTTCGGATTTCCGGTTTTATGGTTATTATTATATTAGCTGCTCATGCCCTGCTTTACTCCTTGTATCCACCTGCCTCCTGCTCATTATCTTATCATGCCCTGAGTACAGTCGGATTGTATGTGCTTAGATTATGGTGACATGAGATAAAGGTATATAGATGAGGGTTTCCTTGTTTGGATTATTCCTTCGACGTACTAGTCTTATGGAGCCGTGATCTGAAACCATACAATCAGATTTGCTCGCCCTCGGCTTCATTTGGTTTTATCGCTATACATGTGCTTACCCTTGCTCGCTACTTGGCTTTTGCTTCACCACTCGCCTGGGGAGTTTCATCTGACTCCCCTGGATTCTCATGTCCAGGTCATGGAGATTGAAGTGCATGGATTCTCCCTGTTGCTGATCAGTGTGGCGCAGCGGTAGCGTGGATCTCCAGCAGACCGTCCAGAGCTCTATTCTTCCAGGCCCCCAGTGTGCCTCTCGAGTTTTCCTTTAGTAAACTCATGAGTGCCTGTGTACTATTCATCCATGTACATCTGCTTGTAATCTCGCAATTGCGCATGTCGGTGATGTAATATTGGATCACCTCTGGTGATAACTTTGTAATTGTACTCATATGTTGGAATGTATAATGCACCACTTGCTTCCGTTCTCTGATTCTTGCCTGTACTGATGCTTAGCGTATATACGTGAAGGTACTTCTGACTTGCGTATATACGTTGCAGTAATGTCTCCGTATCCGCCAGGATCGGGGCGTTACAGGTTGGTATCAGAGCTTAGGCTCTTACCTCCTCAGTACGTCCAGATGGCAAATTAATGGTAAAGGAATTTGCAACTGGAATGCATGAGTCTTGGTTATACAATCCAACTACAAGTACAAAGTTATCCATTCTCTCTTGATAATCTTATCCTTGAATTCTGAAGTTCTCCCATCCTTTCATACTTCAGTTTCTTGTTATTCTTGGACCAACTCGGACATGAAAAGATGGGGAAATCATAACGGTTCTGGTTCTTCCTAGGGTAACCCTAATGGAGAAAATCTTGATTTAAGACTATTTCTGCTAGATATGATGAGACACGATCAAGTACAGATGAAGGTCCCGTACCAAGGATCATTGGTTGCACCCCGGGAACGGAAGCCAGGCGACATGTTGGATTTCAGGAAATTACAGCCGGCAATCTTTTCAAGCATGGAGAAGCCAGGAATGCATAGCAGTGGTCAGCAAACCTGATGGATCTTCTAAGTCAACTCGGGTCCCTGACGAAGACTAAGTGGAAATGACCAGGATTCAGTTGAAAGGTATGGCCAAGGCGTGGTGGTTGGTAGAAGCAGTAAGACTGGAAAAGCCCATCACTTGGGACTAGTTCTCGAAGGGTTTTTATAAGAAGATTCTTCTCTGTAATGGCTCAGAAAGAAATGAAAGGATGATTTATCAAATTACAGTAAGGAGATTGAACAGTAAATAAGTACACTGCAAAAAAAGTATAGTCGGTCGGTGTCTTACATGATGGCCGACAAGGAGAGCTGAGCAAGCTGGAAGTACAGACAGCAAACAGTATTTAAACTGGAGCATCTGGCGAGGTTACCGGGACGACTCGACTGAAGTACGAGCGGTAAATCCGGCAGCAACTCGCCTAGACGAATCTAGTGGTAAAGCGCTGAACGCTGAGCATACTCACCAGGCGGAGCTGGGAAACCTGACGATCCCAATCACGCCTCTTCCGAGACAGTGAGGGACCGGAGGCTGAACTGAGAGACCTGCCGATCCCAATCACCTCTCTTTCGAGATAGTGAGTGACCGGAGGTTGAAGGGTCCGGAAGCCAAGTATGGTGTAAGGCGGAACAATACATCACAGGCATGGTATATGTACAAGAAGGAAACTACCCTAGTACAAGCATTCGTCACAGAGCAATACATGTCCAGATACTGGCACTCGGCCATACACAAATACAGGGGCTCAGCCCAATACAAAATACATGGAAACAGGGAATAAAATATATGTCGACCCGACGAAGCGGGGAAACCCAAATGGAGGCGAGAGCGAGGACACTCGCATTAGTCAATAAAATACGAAGGCAAGCGGATAGCGAGATTACTCGCCTAAAATATGGTGAAATCTCTGATATCCGGAATCCAGGAGATCAACGCTTCAATGCGTTAGAGAGAAGGTAATAGGTAGAGGGGGGATCAGGAGAGAGAGAATAAGAGAGAGAAAGAGGAGAGAAGGTGACATCCATCAAGTGATAAGCCATGTAATAGCCATATACATAATACATGACCCGAGAATAATGTTCATGTACAAGGAAGGAATCAACAATAGTCAACAGCCAAGATTAGTCGACTAGGGGTAATAATTAGTCGACTAATAGGGGAGTTAGTCGACTAATAGAAAGGGCAAGTCGACTGATAGGCTGCGTTTCAGAAAAAGGCTGGCGTTTCAAGAATGGCGTTTCAGGATGGGTTAGTCGACTAGGAACAGGGGTTAGTCGACTAGTCTGCTGCGTTTCGCAAAACGGCGTCTCACGAAGTCGCGTTTCATAGGTCCGCGTCTTGCCACAAGTCCGCGTCTCATGAATCCGCGTTTCATAAGTCCGCGTCTCACCAGAAAGAGTTAGCCAATTTGGAATGAAAGAGCAGGTCGCGTTTCAAGAAAGAGCGCGTTTCTCAAGGTCGCGTTTCCAAGAGGCACGTTTCCCAGATTCGCGTCTCCAAGATTCGCGTCTCAGGAAAGTTAGTCGACTAGGGAGAAGGATCAGTCGACTAGAAGGTTGCGTTTCAGAATATCAAGGCAGCGTTTCACAGGATTAGTCGACTAGGAAGGAGGGCTAGTCGACTAATAAGGGAAATTAGTCGACTAATGACCAAGTCAAGTCGACTAACAGAGTGCAAATCAGGGAGCAGGATCCTGTTAAGTGCTGAGTTCACTGATATGAAAATGCAAGGGCTCTGATGAGTCATCCAAGTCTTGGAGAGTGAAGTTACTCGTCCAAAACGCCATCTAGAAGCAGGGAGAAAACACAAGTGAAGGAGATGGGTCCTTGGTTGAGTTGTCGTTAACTATCACCAAAACGATCACCGGAATAATCGCGAACGATTACCGGAAGATCCACGGCGATGTCTCCAACGAAGAGAAGCTCGGCCCCAATCCAGAAGGAGTGGCCGGCCCCAGAGTCATGCAGGTGATGAAGAAGAACACGGCCCCCAATCCAAAGGAGTTGGCCGGTCTTCACCAGAGAAGGAAGGAGATGGTGATGGTGATGATGCTTGGTTCACTACTGCAAGAAATGGAGGAGAAGATGAAGGGAAATGGTGGAGAACAAGTTGGCCAAAGGAAGGAGCATCAAGGCTGCGTTTGTTGCCTTTGCTCTCTGGAAACAAAGAGGAAGAAGAGAGGAAGAAGAAAAATGAATGGAGAGAGAGGGAGGGGGTATTTATAGGCAAAGGAGCAATGATGGCAAGTTTGACTTTGGGGATGCCAAGTGAGACTTGTTCTCCCACTCAAACGCAGCCCACAAAAGCAAGATGGCGTTTAGGCCAAAATTAGCCTAACGCGGGAATGAATGCGGCGTTTCAAGGGAGAAGCAAGGTGGCGTTTCACAAAAGGACAAAAAGGCATGGTGCTTGATGGGAGTTGGTGGCAGCACATTAAATGAAGTGTGGGGAGAAGTGAAGAGAAGATCTTTGCATTAAATGCAAGATCCAAGGATGGTGAAGCCGGCGTTTGAGGAAGGAAAAAATGGAAAAAGACAAAATGGAATATCAAGGCAAAATCCCGGTATCTGGGAAAACACCAAAAACTCCGGAAAACCTCAAAAATAAAGTAATCCAGAAAGCTTCCCAAAAATCCTTAAAAATCATAAATATTATAAAATGATTTTTGGTGAAATCAGTTTTCAGAAATTCAATGCCATGTTCAAATTAAAAATCCTGAAGTCCACCGTCAATCTCGGTCTACACCGGGTTGGCCGGGTTTTGATAAATTCTGAAAATTCTCAGAAAAAGTATTTAGATAGAAAAATAATTTTAAGAAATAATGTCTAAAGACACTATTAGAAATTCCAATCTGTTCGTAAATTAAAAATCCAGGAATCGGTCAACGAAACTGGCCGACACCGGTTTTGAAGATTTTCAACATAATTCAGGAAAATTCCAGAAAATCATAGAAAATCTAGAATATTGGAAAACGATGTTTAAAATTGAAATCGGTCAAATCGGAATACCAGAATATCCAAATCGAGCAATACTCTAGGATCGGGTCCTCGGTTCAGACTAGGGCTGACTCCGAGTCTACGAATCCAAATCCAAGACAAAACGTTCATATGAATAATTCATAATACAAAACAAATACAAGAAGTAAATCGAAAAATACGATCGAAAAATCTGAATACGCAACTAAGTACGTATTTCGGGAGCGGGGTGTTACAATTTATCACCATGTTAAACTTTGTAAAGCTTGAGTTCATTCCACTTAATATCACGGGAAGGAATTATATATCTTGGGTTATTGACATAGAAATACATCTCGAGTTAATGGATCTCACTGAAAAACTAAAAGAGATTAACTCTACGTCGTCGCATGAGAAGGCAAAAGCGACGATCTTTATCCGTAGACACCTTGATGAATGTTTAAAATGTGAATATCTCACAGTAAGAGACCCAATTGTCTTGCGAAAAAATTTCAAAAAAAGATTTGATCATCAAAAGAAAATTGTGCTCCCTGCTACACGTGATGAATGGAATGCTTTGCGATTCCAAGACTTCAAGAAAGTCAGCGATTATAACTCTGCAATGCTCAGAATAGTGTCTCAATTGAAATTCTATGGGGGTGGATATCACAGATGAAGAAATGCTGGAGAAAACTTACTCCACATTTCACGCATCTAATATAACACTGCAACAAAAATATCAGTTGCGTGGTTTTAAGAAATATTCTGAACTAATTTCATCTATTCTTGTTGCAGAGAAGAATAATGAACTTTTAATCAAAAATCATCAGTCTCGTCTTACTGGTTCAGCAGCATTTCCAAAAGCTAATGCTGCATTTTCTAAAAATTATGGACGAGAATATAATCATGATCGTGGCCGTGGACGTGGTCGTGACCGTGACCGTGGACGTGGTCGAAGTGATTTTACAACCCTTCACAAACAACGCGATTCACAAGAAGCATCGTGTAGAGAGACATAATAAAGGAAAAGATGCTTGTGAAAGTTCTCTTCGGAATACTGAAGATTCCTTTTATAAATGTGACTCCAAAGGGTACTGGTCTCGAGTGTGTCGAACACCGGAGCACCTTTGTAAACTTTACAAGGAATCCTTGAAAGGAAAAGAAAAGGAAGTGAAATTCACTGAATAGGATGATCCTATGGATGATTCAACTCATCTTGATGCTTCAAATTTGACTGATGATTTTGCTGATCTTTCAACCTATCGTGATTCTATGGATACTGGTGATAATTAGATATATGATTGTATTACCATGTTTTGTTATTTGTAATTGTCAAATTTATCTTTGAATGTAATATTTCATTTATAATAATATATTTAAAATTTTATTCTCATCAAATGATTTATTTTGCATGAAGCTTGATATGAATTATTCTAATGATAAGTCAAGACCAAAACTGGAGATATTTGCATACCGGATAGTGGTACAACACACACTATTCTCAAATATAAAAGGTACTTCTCCGATTTAAAACCAATAAAGACAATCATCAATATGATATCAGGTCCTGTAGACTTGATTGAAGGAACTGGTAAAGCCAGCTTTATATTGCCAAATGGAATAAAGTTTTTCATAAAAGACGCTTTGTTTTCACCAAAATCCAAAAGAAATTTGTTGAGTTTTTGTAACACCCCGCTTCCGGAATACGTACTTAGTTGCGTATTCAGATTTTTAGTTGTATTTTTTCGATTTACTTTCTGTAATTGTTTGTATTATGATATACTTACATGATCGTTTTGCCTTGGATCTGGATTTGTGAACTCGGAGTCAGCCCTAATCTGAACCGGGAACCCAATCCTAGTGAGTTACTCGATTTGATCTTTTCGCTATTCCAATTTGATCGATTTCAATTTTAAACATCATTTTCTAATATTTAGATTTTCTATGATTTTCTGGAATTTTTCAGAATTAAATTGTAAATCTTCAAAACCGGTGTTGACCGACACCGCTGACCGATTCTCGGATTTTTAATTTACAAACGGAGTTGAATTTCTAAAAACGGCTTTCACATCATTTCTTAAAATCATATTTTCTATCTAAATACTTTTTCTGAGATTTTTCGGAATTTATCAAAATCCGGCCGACCCGGTATAGACCGGTGTCAACGGTTGACTTTATGATTTTTATTTTGAAAATGAGATTAAATTTCTGAAAACCGATTTCACCAAAAATCTTTTTATATATTTATTATTTTTGAGAATTTTTGGGAAGCTTCCGAACTATTTCATTTTTGGACTTTTCCGGAGTTTTCGGTGTTTTCCCAGATACCGGAATAGTACCCAGATATTTTTCCACTTTTCTCTCTCCTCGCTAGACGCGAGTTTCACCAACCTAGGATTCTGCATTTAATGCGGAGATCCTCTCCATGCTACATTTAATGCACTGCTAATCAACTCCAATCAAGTCATTTTGATTCTTGTCCTTTTGTTAAACGCAGCCTTTTTGCATCTTCCCTGGACGCGGCTTTAATTCCCGCGTTTGGCTCATTTTGGCCTAAACGCAGGTTTGAGGGCTGCGTTTGGAGAGGGAAACACAAGTTCTCTTTTTATGTTTCTTTACTTTGAAAAGTATGCACATTATTATATTCATTCCTTTACCCTTATATAAACCCCACTCCCTTCTCTCTCTTCATTTATTTCTTCTCCTCCTCCTTTGTTTCCTGCAAGCATGCAACAGAGAATGAAATGGCAGCCCCATGAGCCCCTTGCTCCCTCCTTTGGCTAGCCATTCTCCACCTTCTCCACCTCCATTTTCACCACCAACATTACCACCTCCTTCTCCTCCATCCCTCCTCCATTTCCAACAACCACAACACTTCCATATCATCTTCTTCTTCCTCTTTTCCACCATAAAACACCAAGGAACCCACTTCACCACCTTTCCCATCACCAACTCCTCCTTCATCTCCACCACAACAACAACCACCACAACTCCAACAACTCCATCAAAGCCTCCACCTTCTCCTTTACCTTCTCCAAAAAATACCACTACCATCAAAACCTCTCCACAAAACCACCACCCATCATCTCCTCAAGGGCCGGCCACCTCCTTAGGATTGGGGGCCGAGCTCCTCTTCGTCGGTAATATCTCTGGTGATCATTCCGGTAATCGTTCACGATTATTCCGGTGATCATTTCGGCTCCGGTGATTATTCCGGTAATCGTTTACGATTATTCCGGTAATCTTTCCGGTGACAATTGCAACGACAAACACTAAACACCACCACCCCGAAATCACCTTCCCTCCTCTGTTTTATTGCTGACGCGGATCTCACCCCGCGTCTAGGCAATCCTTTAACGCGGCCTTCGCGTTCTTGTATCGACGCAACGCGGAGTCCAGGCCCGCGTTTGTGTCCTTCTCGTATCAACACGACGCGGAGCCCATGCCCGCGTCTGTGTTCTTCTTGTGTTAACGCGACGCAGAACCCACATCCGCGTCCGCGTTCTCCTCGCGTCCTGACTTGAACGCAGATCCCGCGTTTGTGACATCTTCGCAGCGCGTCTCCCGCGTTTGCGATTCCCGCGTCTCCATTCTCTTCTCCTTGTTATTTGAACGCATTGACGCGTTGATTCCCTGGATTCCAGAGTTTGGGATTTCACAGTGTTTTCCTGAATTTTAGGCGAGTGTTCTCGCTTTCTCATTGGACTTTCCCGCATCGTCGGGTTGACTTGCATAACATTATGTATTTATATCGGTATTCTCGTTTGGTATTGTGATGTACATACTTGTTATATTAACTGTTGACATACACCTGTCTGTATCATACTTGGCAACTGACGTGTTACCACCTGACATGACTTACTACCTAGCATATGATTTTCCACCTGCTTCTTGACACGTTGATACTTGAACCCCTGAAATAGGGAGGCTCCTGACTTTACTCCTGTTGATCCCCGTAATGGGATAACCATGAATATAAGATTACTATGAATACTCTGTGGACATTATTACTGGATAAATTATTATAAGTAGACATCTTGTACCTGGTTGGGGGAAACTGATGGGCCCTGATTAATCATGTTTATGGTGGTCTTATCGAGCCGCGCGTGGTCACATACTTGAGGGATCACCTGGCGGCCACCAGGGATTCCGTGGGGTGTGCTGGCACCCCTACTCCTGTTTATTCTTGCCGGGTATGCACACGCCCTAGGCCTATTTCTATGGGATCTGCGATACTCTATTCCTGTTCGGGCGTAAATAAGTCCCGGTACCTAGCGGTACGTTCCGGCTCAGCACCGGATACTCCTGAACCGTTGTCCCGGGCATGTACGGGGCCCATCCGAAACATGATTCATCGATCTTTATCAGTTTTCAAATAACTTGCTCTATAAGTTGTAAGTGGAAGTATGTGGAATGGGACGCATACTGAAACCTGCAACTTAGACGGCCCCAATTATAATAAGATGCTAAGATACCATTGTTGTGTTGTTTTGTAACTCGGGTTGTATGCGTTTGGATTACGGTGACATGGGATAAAGGTATATAAATGAGGGTTTCCTTGTTTGGATTATTCCTTCGATGTACTAGTCTCATGATGCCGTGACTTAAGCTTATGCAATCAGTTTTACTCGTAATCGGCTTTATTCGGTTTCATCGGTTTTATTTTAGTTTAGGAGATATCTGGTATTGTCCTATTTACTTTATTTCTCGTCTCGTTACTTTCCCTTATCTTATCATACCATGAGTATTCTCTGCTTGATATCACTTGTTATGTATCTACTTGCTTCTGCATGCTTATGCTCACGACACGGTTTTCAATGCATGCTTATGATTCGGTTTATCGATACACATGTGCTTATCCTTGCACGCCATCTGGCTTTCGCCTCACCACTCGCCTGGGGAGTTCTGACTCCTCTGGATCCTCATGTCCAGGTCCTGGAGCTTGGACCGAAGGGGACCATCTTGTTGAGGACCAAGCTTACTTCTGTGGAGCAGACAGATCAACTGTAACTCCAGTCCCATCCTTGCTCCCCCTTGTTGGCTCGCGGCTTCTCCAGTTATCTCGTGAGCGCCCTTTTGTACTGTTCATATATGTACATCTCTTTGTATTCTCGCATTTGCGCCTATCAGGTGATGTAATATTATTGTAATATTTATCACCTCTGGTGATAACTTTGTAATTGTACTCATTTGTTGGAATGCATAATGCGCCACTTGCTTCCGTACTCTGATTCTTGCCTGTACTGATGCTTAGCGTATATACGTGAGGGTATTTCTGACCTACGTATATACGTCGCAGTGACGTCCCCGTACCCTCCGGATCGGGGCGTTACAGGGTGGTATCAGAGCCTAGGCTCTCGCATCCTCAGTACGTCCAGACGGCAAATTAATGGTAAAGAAATTTGCAACTGGAATACAAGAGTCCTGGTTATACAATCCAACTACAAGTGCAGAGTTATCTATCCCTTCCTTCTGATCCATTTCTTGAATCCTGAGACCTTCAACTTTTACCTTCCAGCTCCTTCTTGCAACCCCTTCAACCAACTCAGATATGGAAAGACGGGGAACACGCAATGATCCTAGTACCTCTTAAGATGGATCAAGCAGAGACAATGATGGTATGATGAGGATACTTCAAGGGATGATGCAGAGTCAACAACAACAGACAGAGCTTCTACGTCAAGGACTGTTAGTTGCACCCCGAGAACAGAGGCCAGGCAGCGTGTCGGATTTCAGGAGGTTACAACCGGCTATCTTTTCAGGCACAGAGAAGCCCCTGGATGCAGAACAGTGGCTGATAGACACAACAGATCTTTTGAAGGCAGCCCGAGTCCCTGATGAGAACCAAGTGGAAGTGGCCAAAATACAATTGAAGAATGTGGCCCGAACATGGTGGTTGGCGGAAGAAGCAACACTGGAGAAACCCATCACTTTGGACCAGTTCTCAAAGGGTTTCTACGAGAGATTCTTCCCTGCAACAGCTCAAAGGGACATGAAGAACAATTTATCCGCCTGCAACAGCGCAACGGTCAGTGGATGAATATGCTGCTGAATTCTTGAGGCTCAGCAGATTTGCTCCCTACATGGTGGCAGACGAAGAAAAAACGGGCCAGCAGATTTCAGCAAGGGCTAAAGATGGACGTTCAGATGTATCTTATTCCTCAACAGCTGAAGACATACTCCCAGGTTCTCTCCATTGCCCGTGAAGTAGAACGAGGACTGGAGAAGAAGAATGAGAACCAGGTATAGAACAAGTCAGTGAAGAGACCCTTTCAATTGATGAACAAAGAAGATACAGCAAGGACCCCCAACGGGCCGATAGTCAAGCGACCATTCCGATCTCCTCCTCAGCAGATGATATGCGGGTACTGCCAAAAGCTGGACACCTCCAACGCAACTGCCGAAGGGCTAATGGACTATGTTTGGTATGTGGATCCGGTAATCACTCGACAGGTGGTTGCCCATTCAAGAGGACCTACCCAACACCATCAACATTTCCAGCACGACCAACCACCCCCAGCACTTCCAGCCCCACCACTGAGAGGAAACCCAGAACCCGTTGACCGAAGAGCCCCATTTCCGCCCCAGCAGTATGATCAGCCGCAGAGAGGACAAGAACTAGAGCTAATCAGGCAGAGGTCAAGTCTACAACATGGCGGCAGAGGCATCAGACGAAGCAGCAGCAGAATGTGAAGCCCAGTATCCAGAGCAGGAACCTTGAGGATGTCACTGTAACCGTTACCCTAATCTTTTGTATTTTGAGTTGGTAATCTTTCGTAAATATCCCACTTTATCATTCTCTCATTATCGATCCTGGTCTCTCCTGTGTCATCTTCCCTTATCGAAATTGCGAGGACGCAATTTTGTAAGGTGGGTGGAATGTAACACCCCGCTTCCGGAATACGTACTTAGTTGCGTATTCAGATTTTCAGTCGTTTTTTCGATTTACTTTCTGTAATTGTTTGTATTATGATATACTTACATGATCGTTTTCCTTGGATCTGGATTTGTGAACTCGGAGTCAGCCCTAATCTGAACCGGGAACCCAATCCTAGTGAGTTGCTCGATTTGATCTTTTCGCTATTCCAATTTGACCGATTTCAGTTTTAAACATCATTTTCTAATATTTAGATTTTCTATGATTTTCTGGAATTTTTCAGAATTAAATTGTAAATCTTCAAAACCGGTGTTGACCGACACCGCTGACCGATTCTCGGATTTTTAATTTACAAACGGAGTTGAATTTCTAAAAACGGCTTTCACATCATTTCTTAAAATCATATTTTCTATCTAAATACTTTTTCTGAGATTTTTCGAAATTTATCAAAATCCGGCCGACCCGGTATAGACCGTGTCAACGGTTGACTTTATGATTTTTATTTTGAAAATGAGATTGAATTTCTGAAAAACGATTTCACCAAAAATCTTTTATAATATTATTATTTTTGAGAATTTTGGGAAGCTTTCCGAACTACTTTATTTTGGACTTTTCCGGAGTTTTCGGTGTTTTCCCAGATACCGGAATAGTACCCAGATATTTTTCCACTTTTCTCTCTCCTCGCTAGACGCGAGTTTCACTAACCTAGGATTCTGCATTTAATGCGGAGATCCTCTCCATGCTACATTTAATGCACTGCTAATCAACTCCAATCAAGTCATTTTGACTCTTGTCCTTTTGTTAAACGCAGCCTTTTTGCATCTTCCCTGGACGCGGCTTTAATTCCCGCGTTTGGCTCATTTTGGCCTAAACGCAGGTTTGAGGGCTGCGTTTGGAGAGGGAAACACAAGTTCTCTTTTATGTTTCTTTACTTTGAAAAGTATGCACATTATTATATTCATTCCTTTACCCTTATATAACCCACCACTCTTCCTCTCTTCATTTATTTCTTCTCCTCCTCCTTTGTTTCCTGCAAGCATGCAACAGAGAATGAAATGGCAGCCCCATGAGCCCCTTGCTCCCTCCTTTGGCTAGCCATTCTCCACCTTCTCCACCTCCATTTTCACCACCAACATTACCACCTCCTTCTCCTCCATCTCCTCCTCCATTTCCAACAACCACAACACTTCCATATCATCTTCTTCTTCTCTTTTCCACCATAAAACACCAAGGAACCCACTTCACCACCTTCCCATCACCAACTCCTCCTTCATCTCCACCACAACAACAACCACCACAACTCCAACAACTCCATCAAAGCCTCCACCTTCTCCTTTACCTTCTCCAAAAAAATACCACTACCATCAAAACCTCTCCACAAAACCACCACGCCATCATCTCCTCAAGGGCCGGCCACCTCCTTAGGATTGGGGGCCGAGCTCCTCTTCGTCGGTAATATCTCCGGTGATCATTCCGGTAATCGTTCACGATTATTCCGGTGATCATTTCGGCTCCGGTGATTATTCCGGTAATCATTTACGATTATTCCGGTAATCTTTCCGGTGACAATTGCAACGACAAACACTAAACACCACCACCCCGAAATCACCTTCCCTCCTCTGTTTTATTGCTGACGCGGATCTCACCCCCGCGTCTAGGCAATCCCTTAACGCGGCCTTCGCGTTCTTGTATCGACGCAACGCGGAGTCCAGGCCCGCGTTTGTGTCCTCGTATCAACACGACGCGGAGCCCATGCCCGCGTCTGTGTTCTTCTTGTGTTAACGCGACGCAGAACCCACATCCGCGTCCGCGTCTCCTCGCGTCCTGACTTGAACGCAGATCCCGCGTTTGTGACATCTTCGCAGCGCGTCTCCCGCGTTTGCGATTCCCGCGTCTCCATTCTCTTCTCCTTGTTATTTGAACGCATTGACGCGTTGATTCCCTGGATTCCAGAGCTTGGGATTTCACAGTGTTTTCTGAATTTTAGGCGAGTGTTCTCGCTTTCTCATTGGACTTTCCCGCATCGTCGGGTTGACTTGCATAACATTATGTATTTATATCGGTATTCTCGTTTGGTATTGTGATGTACATACTTGTTATATTAACTGTTGACATACACCTGTCTGTATCATACTTGGCAACTGACGTGTTACCACCTGACATGACTTACTACCTAGCATATGATTTACCACCTGCTTCTTGACACGTTGATACTTGAACCCCTGAAATAGGGAGGCTCCTGACTTTACTCCTGTTGATCCCCGTAATGGGATAACCATGAATATAGATTACTATGAATACTCTGTGGACATTATTACTGGATAAATTATTATAAGTAGACATCTTGTACCTGGTTTGGGGAAACTGATGGGCCCTGATTAATCATGTTTATGGTGGTCTTATCGAGCCGCGCGTGGCCACATACTTGAGGGATCACCTGGCGGCCACCAGGGATTCCGTGGGGTGTGCTGGCACCCCTACTCCTGTTTATTCTTGCCGGGTATGCACACGCCCTAGGCCTATTTTATGGGATCTGCGATACTCTATTCCTGTTCGGGCGTAAATAAGTCCCGGTACCTAGCGGTACGTTCCGGCTCAGCACCGGATACTCCTGAACCGTTGTCCCGGGCATGTACGGGGCCCATCCGAAACATGATTCATCGATCTTTATCAGTTTCCAAATAACTTGCTCTATAAGTTGTAAGTGGAAGTATGTGAAATGGAACGCATACTGAAACCTGCAACTTAGACGGCCCCAATTATAATAAGATGCTAAGATACCATTGTTGTGTTGTTTGTAACTCGGGTATGCGTTTGGATTACGGTGACATGGGATAAAGGTATAAAATGAGGGTTTCCTTGTTTGAATTATTCCTTCGATGTACTAGTCTCATGATGCCGTGACTTAAGCTTATGCAATCAGTTTTACTCGTAATCGGCTTTATTCGGTTTCATCGGTTTTATTTTAGTTTAGGAGATATCTGGTATTGTCCTATTTACTTTATTTTCGTCGTCCGTTACTTTCCCTTATCTTATCATACCATGAGTATTCTCTGCTTGATATCACTTGTTATGTATCTACTTGCTTCTGCATGCTTATGCTCACGACACGGTTTTCAATGCATGCTTATGATTCGGTTTATCGATACACATGTGCTTATCCTTGCACGCCATCTGGCTTTCGCCTCACACTCGCCTGGGGAGTTCTGACTCCTCATGTCCAGGTCCTGGAGCTTGGACCGAAGGGGACCATCTTGTTGAGGACCAAGCTTACTTCTGTGGAGCAGACAGATCAACTGTAGCTCCAGTCCCATCCTTGCTCCCCCTTGTTGGCTCGCGGCTTCTCTAGTTATCTCGTGAGCGCCCTTTTGTACTGTTCATATATGTACATCTCTTTGTATTCTCGCATTTGCGCCTATCAGGTGATGTAAATTATTATAATATTTATCACCTCTGGTGATAACTTTGTAATTGTACTCATATGTTGGAATGTATAATGCGCCACTTGCTTTCGTACTCTGATTCTTGCCTGTAATGATGCTTAGCGTATATACGTGAGGGTATTTCTGACCTATGTATATACGTCGCAGTGACGTCCCCGTACCCTCCGGATCGGGGCGTTACAGTTTTAATGATATATATCTTCATGGATATGACACTCAGTCTGTAACTGAAGAAAATATGAAGTATATGTATCTTACTACTTATTATCAGAAAAACTACCAAAGCTTTTCTCAGGATTGCGTTACACACATATATAAATGTGATAGTCGCATATGGTAGTTTAAGAAGATACAGAGATATTAACTCTGTGGCATGACCGTTTAGGTTATCCTGATTCAATAATGATGCGAAGAATTATTGAGAATTCACATGGACATACATTAAAGGGCCAAAAGATCCTTCAAACTAGTAAAATTCCATGTGAGACTTGTTCTCTAGGAAAATTAATTATGAGACCATTATCAGCTAAAATAAAAACTGAATCACCTACATTTCTTGAACGTATCCAGGGTGATATATGTGGGCCTATACACCCACTGTGTGGACCATTTCGATATTTTATGATATTGATAGATGCCTCTAATAGGTGGTCACACGTTTGTCTATTATCAACTCGCAATGTGGCATTTGTGAGATTTTTTTCTCAGATAATTAGATTACGAGAACAATTTTCTGATTATACAATCAAGAAAGTTAGACTTGACAATGCTGGTGAGTTTACGTCTCAGACCTTAAATGATTATTGTATGTCAATTAGGATAGCTGTTGAGTATCATGTTGCCCATGTACATATACAAAATGGTTTGGCTGAATCACTGATTAAGCGTCTCCAACTTATTACTAGGCCATTAATAATGAGAACAAAACCTTCTATTTCTATATGGGGTCATGCAATTTACATGCTGCAGCATTAATTCGCATAAGACCAAGTGCATATCATGAGTACTCCCCTCTACAATTAACATTTGGTCAAGAATCAAATATTTCCCATCTTAGAATTTTTGAGTGTGCAGTATATGTACTGATTGCTCTACCACAACGTATAAAGATGGGTCCTCAAAGGAGGCTGAGAATATATGTCGGCTATGAATCTCCTTCTATTATAAGATATTTGAGCTAAAATCGGTGATGTTTTTACGCCTCGATTGCTGATTATCATTTCAATGAGGCAATTTTTCCAGCAATAGGGGAGAAAAGAAATAGCTGGAGAAGGAGATTACATAGAGTAAACCATTTTTATTGCATTTTGATCTTCATACAAAATAATATGAGTCAGAAGTGCAAAAGATTATACATTTACAAGAAATATCAAATCAATTGCCAGATGCGTTCACTGTTACGAAAAGAGTGACTAAATCATATATACCAGCTGTAAATGCTCCTGCTTGGATTGAAATCCCAAAAGGACAATTAGAGAATGAAGTCACTAATGAGTTTAAGATACGCCTGAAGCGTGGTAGGCTAATCGGTTTCAAAGATAAAAATCCTCGAAAAATGAAAAGGAGCAGATAAGCATGATGACCCTAATGTGAAAGAATGTGTTCCAGAAGAAACACAAAATAAGACAAATTAAGAGATGAAAAATCATGAAGGTATAAAAAACATGAGATATCTATTGATTATGTCATTACAGGAGGATTATGGAATCGAAATGAGATGAAAATATGGATGGAATATTTTCTTATTCCATAACATGTGATATTGTTAACGGAAGAGAGAATCCTGAACCAAGATCTGTCACTGAATGTCAAATAGACATGATTGGTCAAAATAGAAAGACGCTATACAGGCTGAATTGAATTCGTTTAATAAGCGTAAAGTATTTGGACCTATTATCCCACGCCTGAAGCCGTGAGACTAGTAGGATACAAATGGGTCTTTGTGCGAAAAACGCAACGAGAAAAACGAGATTGTGAGGTACAAAGCTCGACTTGTTGCTCAAGATTTTTCACAAAGACGTGGAATTGATTATGAAGAAACGTATTCTCCAGTAATGAATGCAATTACGTTTGGATATTAATCAGCCTAACAGTTTCTAAAAAATTAGAAATGCGTCTTATGGATGTTGTTACAGCTTATTTATATGGGTCGCTTGATAGCGATATTTATATGAAAATCCCTGAAAGATTTAAGATGCCTGAAGTATTAAGTTCAAAACTCAAAGAATTATATTCGATCAAATTACAAAGATCGTTATATAGGTTAAAAACAATCAAGGCGCATTGGTATAATCGCTTAAGCGAGTATTTGTTAAAAGAAGGATATGTGAATAACTATATGCACATGTGTTTTTATAAAGAAAATAACATCTAGATTCATTATCATTGCTGTACATGTTGATGATTTAAACATCATTGAGACTCGTAAAGAAGTCCTAGAAGCAATGATGTATTTAAAGAATGAATTTGAAATGAAAGATCTTGAGAAAAACAAATATTGTATTAGGTTACAGATTGAGTACTTCAAAGCGGAATACTTTTGCATCAATCAAATTATACTGAAAAGGTCTTGAAACGTTTTAACATGGATAAAGCAAATCTTTTAAGCACTCCAATGGTTGTTAGATCATTGAATATGGAAAAGGATCTATTTCACCCTCGCGAAGATAATGACGAGGTTCTTGATCCTGAAGTACCATACCTAAGTGCAATTGGAGCTCTTATGTATCTGACTAATTGTACTCGATCAGATATAGCATTTGCTACTAATTTATTAGCAAGATTCAGCTCATCTCCTACACAGAGACATTAGAATGGTATTAAGCATGTATTTCATTATCTTCGAAGAACAACTAATTTTGGTTTATTTTATTTCAGAGGATCAAAATAAGAAATGATTGGTTATGTAGATGCAGATTACTTATCAGATCCACATAAAGCCAGGTCTCAAACATGATATGTGTTCACATGTGGAGGTACAACGATTTCTTGGCGTTCACAAAAGCAGACATGTATTGCCACTTCTTCTAATCATGCTGAAGTCATAGCACTCCATGAAGTAAGTCGAGAATGCGTATGGTTAAGGTCTGTAACTCAACATATCCAAACAACTTGTGGATTATCAGTCAACAGAAATCCAACAATACTGTTTGAAGACAATGCTACATGTGTCGCTCAAAATGAATGAAGGATTCATCAAAAGCGACCGAACCAAGCATATACCCCCAAAGTTCTTCTCATTCAGCCAAGAACTTGAAAAAGATAAATAAATTAATATTCAATATATCCGATCAAGTGATAATGCGGCAGATCTCTTTACAAAGACACTTCCCACTACAACTCTTAGAAAGCTTATTCGTGATATTAGGATGCGTCATATGAGAGACTTATGAAGAAGAACTACTCATGTCAACTTGCGGGGTAGCTTACGTGGATGCACTCTTTTTTCCTTACTATAGTATTGTCCCACAGGATTTTTCTGGTAAGGTTTTTAATGAGGTAGCATAGAATACGCATACAGAGATAGTGTACTTTTTTTTTCTTCGCTATGATTTTCTCCCACTGAGTTTTCCTAGTAAGGTTTTTAATGAGACATCATATATGGTTGACAGCCAAGCGGACTGTTATGAAACGATAGCTGCCAACCTTACTGTGCAGTATTAATAATTTTACTATGCGATGACGCAAGCGATAACACAAGCATGCATAGTGACTGCATAGTACCCCAAAGTTTTTTTTATAAATAGGCCCTTCCTGATTCATTTCAATGTACACTTTAAAAATCAATAAGAATTTCTATTTCTACTCTGTCTCTTAAATTCTCTGTTTCGATATTATAATTTCTCGATTTATACAACACTACTCTTTTTTTGAGGCAAATGTTTCGGCTTCTTTTTGGAGTATAAATTAACATTGAGGGGCTTGGGGGAAAAAAAATTGGGGGCACTGTCAACATCAGGGCTAGACCTCCTCACATGTATGAAGTAGGGTGTGATTGAACTAATATTTTTTTTTTCTATAATTTCATTCTGTTGTCTTTTTTTTGAGCATTATGTTGTAGTCGACTTTGACTCTGGGACTTCTTCTAACTCACTCATATCTGTTATTAGTGAATTAGGTCTCACTGGTTTTTATTTGGATGTAAACATATATACAAATTATATGTTCCAAAATCTGAACCCGTTTTTGTAATTTGACAAATATAAATATTTTTATCTACTTTGTTTAAAATATGAATACGAAAATGTATAGTAATTAACTATCCAAAATATCCAAATAGATGTCTGAATAATCGAATACAGGTTACAAAATTCAAAAATATGTCTTGATGCATATGCGTTCAAAGGTTTACGTAGTATAACATAATTTGTGTGATTTAATATATTTTCTTTATTTTAACGTAAGAAAGGTCTAAAATATTTTGCACTCGATTGCCTTATGAACTATTAGATTATTAGGTTTATTCAATATTATCTAACTAATATCTGTATTCATTGCAAATCTGAATTCATTTTAGCCAAATATGAATACTAAATTCAATTTCCTAACATTATCTATACTCGTATCCATATCCGTTACGAGAAACAAATACAGATATGATAAGACTAACATTCGAATCGCATTCAGAGAAGGAACCAGAAATAAATTTTAGAACGGGCTGCAATCTTTTATGACATATCCTTGTATAATATATGAATTTGTTAAAAAATAAAATAATATTCTCCACTAAATCAGGAAGAAGCAAGAATAAATTTGTCAAAAGAAAATCAAAATAGAAAGGAATTTAAGGCAATATATGAAAAAAAATGGAGCGGGCTGTAGCCCGGCCCAACCAATATATGGTTCAACAAGGGTATACGTACATTAACCATAACATCAATGAATATAATTAATGACATGATATACCTAATAGTGTTTGAGTGTATTTCTTTTCCTCCAAGAGTTTGAGGAACTGTAGGAGTAAGATAAACCAAAAGGTTAATCCCTACTTTCACTAGATTTTTTATATCCAAAAATTTGAATATAAAAAGGTTTTCAAGTATAAAAAATATGATTGAATCTAGTTATTTTGATTGATTCAAAGATGACTAATTTCTCTCTTCAACATTCTTCTTTATGTAGTTTCCTCGAGAATTCCTTATGTTCACACATTTTTCTTATCAGTGTCATTTTCTTATCTCATTCTATGTTACACTATGATTTTCAATATCAATTAGTTATTTTCTTGATTTAAAAAACTTCTTGTCTTATTTGAAATAGAAAGAAATGAAAAGTGCTTAATTATGGTAAAACAACAACTACATCATTTAAGCTCTAACTGAAAAAAAAAGAAGAAATAAAAAAAGAAGCGGATTAAATTAGTCCTTTTAGAAGAATTACAAACATTTTTATTAGATTTATTAACAGTGAAGATCTTCATGTTCTATGGAGAAAGAAATGGGGATCAAAGTGATATTTAGCTACAAATAAGATTTTTTTTTTTTTGCGTGTTTTGTTAATTAATGAATGACTCTTAATATCCTCTGATTCCCCTCTTGCTAATCAAAATGTCAATCTATCTTGCTAATCAAGCTCAAAATCATTCATCCATGCCAACCAAGATATCTCTGAAAATGTACAAACATCAAACTAAGCTTCACAACATCTCTACTTGCTAACAAAGATACCTAAAATTTAACCAAGAATTTCCAAAAACATTCAAATGCGAAGAATATCCTTCCATTATACCCTCACTAAATGTGTGAAACAAATCAGACTTTGTGAAAACAAATGCATGCCAACAACATTCCACGCATCATTGGAGCCCAAACGCCAAGCCAGATTGAGGAGCTTCGGTTCCCCATTCTCACATGGCAGGAGCTAGCCCTTGTGGGTGCAATTGAGAGCATGAGACAGAGCTCAAATCCATCGCGAATTCGCTGTAAAGTTGCAGGCTCAATCAGAAGAGGAGGAGGAGGAGGAAGAAGGGGGGGCGGCACTCTTGTTGTTGTGAACAGATTATAGCAGGAGCAGGAGCTCCACATGCAGCCTCTTCTTTTCAATGGCAAAGGAATTTGGAGCGCACTGGCGGGGACCTGCCTGCATGCATGCCTCCAACATTGTATTAATTCTAAGAACCCTAGAGCTTCCTACTCTCTCAAGAGTCTCTTGAGAGCTTTTTCTAATTTGGTTTCTTGCTCTTTGGCCTGGAGCTCATCAGCATGCATGCTGATGGATCTGGCATTTTTAGACTCCGTAGACTTTTCGAGAGTATGCTCACGTAGATGCTTTGGCTTTGGTTCACAGAGGGTGCGCGATGTTTTTTTAGAAAAACAATGTTGCACCCATCAAGACTTGTGCTTGTGACCTCTAATAATTGAAATTTTTAACTTACTACTTGAGATAGAGTTTAAAAGTGTTATTATGTTAGTAAACATAAATTAAAAAGAAATTACAAACTATATACACCATCTTATTATTTCATAAAATTCATGTTGGAAAAACGAAGACTTAAACAGTGAATCTTTGAGTTGAATTAAGACGAGATCCGTTGATAATCAGCCGGATAATGGTTGGAGTGTGTTCTCCTTTCATTAGGGATGAACATGGTATATTTACATGATTAATTCTGTTTTAGAATGAATGAGATATTCAAGTTTAAAGTTTGCCTAATTCAAAAGCTAAAGGGGACTAAAGATAGTTAAAAGCATTTAGTCCCACATTACATATGGGGTAGATAATTGAAGTATATAAATAGAGAAAAATGGGAATAAAGGGCGTGCTCTTTAGGTACTTGGAGTTTTTATGCGTGATTGGGGAAACCATGCCAGCCCCGGCCCGGTACCGGGGGATCCAACCCGGGTCCACTGCTCGGACGGATTTGCCCTCCAAAACAGTTCTCAGGAGCGCTATAGTGCTCCTCTCTGTGATTAAAACACAGCAAAAAGAGCAATTCTCTTCTCTCCCTCTTAAGGAATTCAGATTTGAAATGAGTTAGTCGGAAAATTTAAAAATCTGAAACAAGATTACTTATGAAAGAAGGTTCAGAAAATTTAACTGATTCTGATATAAAGAATTGCTGTTTGAATCTGAGACTTTCTAAGAAAAATAAAATCTTTTCTCCCTACTCTTTAAGAAGGTTCGACCGTACGGTGATTTGGTAGTACTATCCAAATACCATGAAAGAGCGTTGTATCTTGAGAGACCAGCGTCCAGTAAACTGTAAGCGGGGGATATAATTATCTTAAAAAGATTCGCTACATGCGTATCTCACTTCAATTGCTGTATAAGTGAACTAACGTTCTTTATACATGGGTTATACTGAAATATTTATGCTCATAAATATTACAGTATATTGAGACTAAATAATGCTATAGTGCTCCTCTCTGTGATTAAAACACAGCGAAAAGAGCAATTCTCTTCTCTCCCTCTTAAGGAATTCAGATCTGAAATGAGTTAGTCGGAAAATTCAAAAATCTGAAACAAGATTCCTTATGAAAGAAGGTACAGAAAATTCAACTGATTTCTAATATAAAGAATTGCTGTTTGAATCTGGGACTTTCTAAGAAAAATAAAATCTTCTCTCCCTACTGTTTAAGAAGGTTCGACCGTACGGTGATTTGGTAGTACTATCCAAATACCATGAAAGAAAGTTGTATCTTGGAAGACCAGCATCCAGTAAACCGTAAGCGGGGGATGTAATTGTCTTAAGAAGATTCACTACATGCGTATCTCACTTCAATTGCTGTATAAGTGAACTAACATTCTTTATACATGGGTTATAATGAAATATTTATGCTTATAAATATTACAGTATATTGAGACTAACTAATACTAGTCTAATTAGTGTTTAACCAAGAAAGGTAATTGAAAGGTGGTTCTGTAATTAAGGAACTTTCTACTGAACAGAAAATCTCCCACCAGATATTCACCGATTTGGCCAATTAGATCGGTGATAGTGATTAGGTTTTAGATCTATCCTGCACCAATAATCTTAAGACAGTTAACGTACTTGAAGTTGCTTACTTCTGTTCTATTTGAATTACAGAAAATATCTGAGACTAATCAAGATAGTACCAGTAAGGCACCGAACATGCAAATTCAACAGATGATGGTGCCTGCTCCGCTTCCTAACCCGAAGCCGGAGAAGCCAAGAAAATTTGTTAGCAATAAATTCAAGAGGTGACAACAGAAGATGCTCTTCTACTTGACCACTCTGTATTTGGCCAAATTCCTGCAAGAGGATCCACCGGAACCCGAAACTGATCGGGACTCAGTCCTTGCAGTTGATGCATGAACGCAAGGTGATTTCTTTTGCCTAAACTATAGCGTAAATGGACTGGATGACTCTTTTTATAATGTCTACAGTCCAATCACACTGGTAAAGAAGTTATGGGCAAGTCTTGATAAGAAGTACAAGACTGAAGATGCCGGTACCAAGAAGCTCATCGTAGGACAATTTCTGAAGTACAAAATGGTGGACAGCAAGACTGTGATCAGTCAAGTGCAAGAATTTCAATTTATCTTACACGAGATAGAAGCTAAAGATATGATTCTACCTAAAACTTTTCAGGTTTCTACTATCGTGGAGAAACTCCTACCTGCGTGAAGAGATTTGAAGAACTACCTAAAGCGCAAGGAGCTGAAGTTGAAAGATTTCATTGTAAGGCTTCAAATTGAAGAGGGCATTCGTAAGTCTGAGAAAAGGAGCAACAAGAACTTCTATGAATCCAAGGCCAATGTGATCGAAGACTCAAAGGGGAAAGCATCTACATCTAACGGTTTGAAGCGGAAGAAGACTGCCCATGGGTACAAGGCAAGGACCAACAAGAAAAGAACAAGCGTTTCAAGAGAACTTGTCACATCTGCAATAAAGAGGGAAACAAGGCGAATGAATGTCATAGTCATCCCAAAAAGAACAAGAAGGCCCATCCATAGGCAAACCTGATTGACCATGCATCAGCAAGCCTATCAGCTGTGGTGTCAGAAGTGAATCTGACAGCCAACAATAAGAATTGATGGGTAGACACTAGGGCTACTCGGCACATCTGTTTTGAGAAATTATTATTATCTGAATATCAAATTCCAGAGCAAGATGAGCAACTATTCATAGACAACTCAGCCGTCTCTAAGGTTGACGGAAAAGGAAAGGTCATTCTAAAGTGAACATCTGGGAATGAGCTCACTTTGAATGATGTATTACATATTCCAGATATCTGCAAGAACCTGATCTATGGATCAATCCATGGTAATAAAGGTTTTAGAATGGATTTCAAATCAGATAAGTTTGTACTTACTAAGGATGAGATGTATGTGGGTAAGGGTTATCTTAATGATGGCCTATTCAAGGACAATGTTGCTATAGTGGACAAGAAGTCTGTGTATCGGTACCCAAAGCTTATAAATAAAGGAAAATCTTCTGTTGATTTGCTTGATTCTCTTATTTTATGGCATGCTAGATTAGGGCATGTAAATTATAAGTCCTTACAAAACTTTTCTAATTTTGGATATATTCCTAAAATCAACTTGGAAGAAATTCGCAAGTGTGAGATTTGTGTTGAAGCCAAGTTCGCAAAAAGTTTATTTCACTCAATTTATCGAAATACAGAACCTTTAGGGTTAATTCATAACGACTTGTGTGACTTGAAATTTGTGCCAACAAGAGGCCGAAAAAAGTATTTTATTACTTTTATTGATAATTGTATAAGATACTGTTATGTGTATCTTCTAAACAGTAAGGATGAGGCAATGAATATGTTTCTAATATATAAAGTTGAAGTTGAGAATCAACTCAACAAGAATATAAAGATTCTAAAACCGATTGAGGTAGAGAATACGAATCAAATGACTTTAGTGAGTTACGTGTTAAATTGATAAAATTCAACAAACAACATATACTCCTCAGCAAAATGGGATTGCTGAACGGAAGAATAGAACTTTAAAGGAGATGGTCAATTCTATGCTCATTAGTTCTGGAGCTCTACAGAACTTGGGGACTCTGTTAATTATAAATTATATTCTAAGCAGAGTACCTTACAAGAAACTTAGTCTTATACCATTTGAGTTATAGCATGGAAGGGCACCTTCCTACCATTAACTTAAAATGTGGGGGTGCCTTGCAAAGGTACTAGCACCACTTCCTAAAAAGACTAAGTTAGGAGCAAAAATAATGGACTATATATTCATAGTTTATGCCTTGAATAACAGTGCTTATAGATTTCTAGTATATAAATCAGAAATACCAAATATTCATGTAAACATGATTATCAAATTGAGAGATGATGTGTTCTTTGAAGACATCTTTCCATATAAAAAGAAAGAAGATAAGATTTCTGGAAAAAACACACGAGATGGCGTTCAGGAATGAAAGCCCCAAAGAACCAATTGACAATGCGAAAGTTGAACCAAGAAGAGTCAGAGATCAAGAATCTCAAAGTCTTTTGGTCTGATTTCATAGCATATGCTATTAAAAATGAGTCTCAAACATTTAAAGAGGTTATGTCAACCCCAGAAGTACAAATGTGGAAAGAAACTATAAATAGCGAAATAGAAAGCAATCATACTTGGGAATTAGCAAACTTGCCTCCTGGCAGTAAACCAACTGGGAGTAAGTGAATTTTTAAAAAAAAATTAAAATCTGATGGATCTATAGATAAGTAAAGGCTAAATTAGTAGCCAAGGGTTATCGACAAAAGGAATGGCTTGACTACTTCGATACTTATTCACCAGTAATAAGAATAACTTCCATTCAGATGTTAATTGCGATTGCAGTATTGCACAACTTAGATATTCATCAAATGGATGTTAAGACTGTATTCTTAAATGATGAATTAAATGAAGAAATAAATATAGATCAATCTGAAGGATTTATAGTCAAAGACTAAGAACATAAAGTATGTAAATTAGTTAACTTCTTATATGGTCTAAAGCAGGCTCTAAAATTATGGCATAAAAAATTTGATAGTGTCATGATCAAAAATGAATTCACTATCAATGAATGCGATAAGTGTGCTTGCACTAAAACAGTTAGAGATGTATGTATCATTATTTGTCTATATGTAGATGACATGCTGATACTTGGGATGAATATTAGAGTTATTAAGTCCACTAAAAGAATTTTATCTAATGATTTTGATATGAAGGATCTGAGGGGTTACTGATGTAATTTTAAGAATTAATCACAAGAACACCAGATGGAATCAGTCTATCTCGATCTTTCTATGTGAAAAAGATGATAGAAAGATTCAAAGAGTATGGGGTAAAAGAAAATATAAATTCGTTTCTCCCACACATCCACCT
This sequence comes from Agave tequilana, assembly GCA_038442645.1. Taxonomy (NCBI): domain Eukaryota; kingdom Viridiplantae; phylum Streptophyta; class Magnoliopsida; order Asparagales; family Asparagaceae; genus Agave; species Agave tequilana. The sequence continues at coordinate 60,128 of JAVJIF010011074.1, read as the reverse complement.
TTGCAAGAATACAGGAACCGGAGTATGACAATTGGAGTATCAGATTATCGAAAGTTTAATGTATTTAATGAATTGCACTAGACCCGGTATTGCTTATATTGTAAGCAAATTAAGAAGATATATTAGTAACCTTAGTGATGATCATTGGACTGCTTTACTATGAGTATTAGATTACGTTTCACATACCAAGGAATATGCCTTGAGATATGGACAATATCCACCTGTACTTGAAGGATACAACGATACAAATTGGACTGCAGACTCTGAAGAATAAAAATCAACTAGTGGATACATATTTACTCTTTAAGGAGCAACAAATCTTGAAAATCTTCCAAACAAACACGTATTGCCCGATCTATAATGGAATCAGAATTTATAGCCTTAGATAAGGCTGGAGAAGAAACAGAATGGCTTCAATAATTTTTGAAAGATATATCATTATGGCCAAAGCAAGTGCCCGCCATATGAATTTACTGCGATAATTAAGCAGCGATATATAGGGCATAAAATTTTATATATAACGATAAGTTTAGACATATTCGTCGTAGACATAATACCATTAAGCAGTTGCTCTCCAATAAAATTATCACTATTGGCTTTGTATCGTCAAAAGATAATTTAGCAGATCCGTTTGCGAAAGGTTTAAGTGGAGAGCGTATAAACTGCGCATCGAGGGGAATAGGTCTAAAAGCCTAACTGTAGGCTGTCTAAAAATCACCAAGACAAGCCACCAAAACACAGAGATCCAAGATCCAGGCGCAAGGCTAAATGTGACAATCAAGACGCGAGAGATAGCCCGCGTCTCAGCATCAAGGCGCGTCAGCCCGAAGCCCGCGTCTCAGCATCAAGGCGCGTCAGCCCGAAGCCCGCGTCTCAGCATCAAGGCGCGTCAGCCCGAAGCCCGCGTCTCAGCATCAAGGCGCGTCGGCCCGAAGCCCGCGTCTCAGCATCAAGACGCGTTGGCTCGACACCCACGTCTCGGTTGCAACTACCCCGATTATGGCGCCATCCACCGCCCATGTAGCGGGGAAGTTGGCCCTCATCGTGGAGCACTTTTAGGGGGCACGATCACCCCCTAAAAACCCTATAAATAGTCCCGTCACTATTGAAGGGGAGAGGTCGACAATTAGGACGGGAATCAGGACGACAATCAAAGGAAGAGAAACAACAACAACAAAGAGAGAGGACGTCGACGATTATCGGGCAAAGGAGAGATCATCGACAGAGAGAGAGAAAACCCTTCAGCGAGCTTACTGAGTACTAGCCGCTCTTCGCCTACCTTCTCTTCTAGAGTTTTGGTAGACAGAGCTGAGTTACTCCCTCTACCGACCGAAGAGAAGATCCCCCCGACGGTCCGAACAGTCATCCGGTCAACGGAGAACAAGATTCACTCTCCACCGCCACACGAAGAACCCAGCACTAAACAAATGGGGAATTCAAGATTCAATATTCCCCCTCCCTTGTAACCGGAAGATTAAGCCGGCTGTAATCTTTTCCATCTGATTCCAGGAAACGTTACGCCAGCCAACCCCCTCTCCGTGTCAAACAAGAGATGGCGACTCCGCTGGGGACTACTTTCGTCACTGACGAACAGATCGTGGCGCAGGATGATGTTCTCCGTAAGGGGAAGATGGTCGAAACACTCGTTGTCGAGTTCGACCAGGCGAAGTATGAAGAGTTCCTCTCTTCTGGCTCCAAGAGCCCAAAGACCCGCGTCTGCCGCAGGGTCTCAACTGAGAAGCTACCCGAAGCCCAATCTGAGGCTCTGCCGGGTGCCGATGCCCACTGTGCCAAGACAAGTTCACGCGCCAACGCCTCCCAGAAGGCCCGCGTGACCTCAGGCACTGCTGTTGCGATCAACCGCGTCGCACAGAACACACGCGCCAACGCCTCCCAGAAGGCCCGCGTGGTCCCAGGCACCACTGCTGCTGCGATCAACTGCGTCGCGCAGAATACCCGCGTCAACGTCTCTCAGGAGACCCGCGTGGTGAACACTCTTGGTTCTATAAACCAGGATGTTGTTGGTTTCTCTCCACCTCCTCGACGCAATCGGAATGCTGAGCGTCGACAGAGGAGACGCGCGCGTCAACTCCAAGTCAGAACCGTTGGTTGTCTGACTGGGGGTGGACGCGGCGTACAATCTGATGCCTTGCCCGCACCTCGTCCAGTGCGTGAGATCCGCGTTTGGCGACCCAAACGTGAGACCCCTCAAGTTGAGTCCTCTGAGGACCAACTCATCAAACGCCAGGGTGAAACCTCCGCGTCTTTTCAAACGCAGGAAGTACGCACTCATAGGCGTGGGGCCCAGCAGCCCACTCTCTCTCAAACAACTCTGCCTAAACGCATCAGGCAGCAACGCGAGACTCGCGCGCGGCGTCATACAGCCGCGTCATGAGAGCCGCGTCCCTGAAGTCTGCGTCCAGGCTGAACAGCACATGACTGTCTCCCGTCTTCGACGTCGCGAGACCAGTCTCTTTAATCCCCCTCCCACGGATTTGAGGGATTATTTGACAAGGAAAAGAAGTGCCAATCAAGCCACTTCGTCATGCTGCTGTCAGCAACTCATCCATATGCTCTCTGGATGCCATTATGGATCAGGCGTGCACCAGCAGTCCTTAATCAGACAGCTGACCCTGATTCCCCCGTCAGCCAAAAGAAGACGCTCCCACAGGAGGAGAACCTTCTCAGATGTTGAATACCCGGAGCTTACTGCAAACATGACTAGCAGAAGTAAGGGAAAACAACTAATGGTCAACTCAGAGGAATCTGACTCTGAGCCGGAGGGGGTGTATCAACACACTCGCACCCGGACAGGGGCCATTCCCCCAGTTGACTATAATGCCTTAGCCCGCGGCATTAGAATGGGTGATTCTCACTCCGCTATAGTGGAGTCGCAGGCTTCAAACTCTTCCGTCGAGAAGGAGGCTTCCGCCTACATGGCAGACACTCCTGAGGAGACGGCCAGGCGTTTAGAACAGACGCAGAAGCACCAGATGGATATAATCGCCTCTCAACAGAGATCCATTGACTCCCTTAAGCATATGCTTGAGAAATTGCTTGAAGAAAGAGCGAGATCTCCTCCTAGACGGCCGAAGGGGAAAGGGAGAAAGGGAGGAAGCCCACCCTCCGAATCTTCCGACGAGACACGACGATCTACCTCGGATGTGTCCAAGCCCTCGTCGCAGGCAAGAAGCGACCAAGACCAGGAGAAGACTCATGCTAAGAGGATGAGTCAATTGGAACGACGCCTCGAGGCCCTTGCCAATCGCAAGGACCTCCAAGAAGCTGGAGTGGTCCGGCCCTATCCGGCTGAGTGGGACTTAGTTCCATACCCTCCTAAGTTTAAGGCTCCAACCCTCCAAGCATTCGACGGGAAGGGGTCACCCAACCAGCACATCTACTACTTCAAATCCCAGACCGGGAATGTGATAGATAATGACGCCATCCTGGCGCGACTGTTCATCGGCACCCTGAAAGGGTTGGCTTTTGAGTGGTTTATGAAGCTCCCGGAGGGTTCTATCAAGAACTGGGGGGATCTAGAGAAGCTGTTCTTGACACGCTTCTTCGAAGATGACTCCGAAGTCACAATGCCCACCCTTTTAGCTACCAAACAGCGGAGAGGGGAGTCCGTCAAATCTTTCGTGGAAAGATTTCGGAACACGGCACTCCGGTGCCCAAGCTGTATGACCCAGGCCACCCTGGTGGAAACATGCCGCCACAATCTCCAAACCTCACTCCTTGCTCAAATAGGAGTTGCTGAAAGCCGCACCTGGAAGCAGTTAGTCCAACAAGGTGAACAGGCTGAGGAGATTGTTGCCCGTGTCAAGGCAGAGGAAGGCAAGCTGCGGCCGGAAAGGTCGACAAGGCGTGCACCGGCACCAGACACCTCCCTCCAGACGAAGCGGAAGGATAATTTGGCGACGGAGACCAAATCTCCCACCAAACCTCAAACAGGCAGGGCAAGTGGCTCTTCAAGCCAGCCACGCCCCAACAAGCAGTATTCCTTCAAGGAGGAACACGTCGATTCGCTCTTCAAGCTACTCAACAAGAGCAATCGACTGAAGCTCCCTGAAATTAGACGCCCGGAGGAAGTCGGCAAGACCGACAATCCCAACTACTGCATGTACCACAGGATGTTGGGACATCCTACCAAAAGCTGCTACGTCTTCAAGGACATTCTTCAGGCTTTGATTGACGCGGAGGTGCTCAAGCTCCGACCAGAGCAGAAGAAGGTCACGGCCAATGTAACGTCGGTTCTCCAGTTCGGGAGACAACCTCCAACGCCTGCGGGGGTAACTCCTATTCCAAGGGGAGAATTAAGAGTGGTCAACACAGACCCTCACCAGCAGCAGGAGAAGGGCTTGGTAGCCGTCCCTACACCTCAGGGGGAAACCATGTGGGTCCACCCTGACCTCGTCAATGAACAACAATGGACTACTGTAACCAATAGGAAGTCCAAAGGTAAGGCAAAAGCTTGGTCCTGCCATGTGGTATGTGCTTCCTCCCGAGAAGCAGAGGATGATGTTCCCTCGTTGACTGATTCAGAAGAGAAAACAATAGTCCTGGCCGCAGAGCCCAGCCAACCGATGGCGGGGACCCGTTCAGGACAGGCATACTTGAAGCAGTACGGCGAGACGGCAGCGGCTTCTCCGCAACCAGCCGTAGAATCAGCCAAGCCCTCTGCAAAGCCACCTGTGGCAAAGCAGAAGGAGACTCGGTTCTCTCGAGCCCTTCCAAAAGGTGCAGCGGAAGGATCCTCGACACCTTACTACTTCGATGTCTTGGCTCAACTAGCCAACATCCCGGCACGCATCACCTTGTATGAACTCCTGAGGCTATCAAAGTCAACCAGAGAGGCTCTGCAAGAAGCTCTGGCGAATGCTGAGGCCTTCGTGACCCAGGTGCCGGAGGAGGAAGATGTAGAGGACTGCCTCCACACTTCCCAGAATGCCCCCTGCATCACCTTCACGGTAGATGATATGCAGGTGACAGGGAAACATGATCGACCCCTGTACTTCACAGGTTACATCGGATCATCTGAGGTGAACCGCATTCAGGTAGATCCAGGGTCCGCATTGAGCATTATGCCCCGCCGAGTCATGCAACACCTCGGCATCCCTACCCACCGTCTGAGCCCTACACAGACGACCATCTACGGGTTCAATGCCAACGGCACCCGTCCGATGGGGAAGATCAAGCTCAAGTGCCAGATTGGGAGCCTCAAGTCGGAGGTGACATGCTATGTCATCGACGCCGACACTTCCTACAATCTGCTGCTAGGACGACCATGGATCCACCGCAACTCCATCGTTCCCTCCACTCTTCACCAAGTCATGAAATACATTGACGCGAGTGGGAAGGTGCAAACGTTGGTTGCCGAAAGGTATCCGTTCAAGGGAGTCGAGAATTATTTCACGGATTCCCTTTTATATCAGGATCCAGTGGACGAAACCCCGCAACTGGAGGCGCCAGACTCTGGTAATGAGGCTGACACTGAGCCCGAGCAAGAAAAGTGCCTGTGGGAGTTAAAACCACTTGTAAAGAGCACTAATAAGCTCGATGTTGATAATACCACCGACGATGCAGGCGGTTGGTATATTAATGAGAATCTAGACTTTGAATATTTTTCTGCGTGTGCATCCGATTCAATACCGTCGGATACTACTACCGACGTAGACGATGACATCTGGTCGGCAATGGATGCTTTGACATCATTGCATGTACCAGTAAAATCATCTTTCGGGACATACCAGGATAATGGCGATGCGCAGGAATCTATATTCTTGGTTCCGGCAAGACGAAAAGGCCAAAGACCAATACTTTTTGGGCGAATCTCGTCTGAACCAATGCCCCGCGAAGAATCGAAAAGCGAGGAGGAATCCCCTCAGCTCGACCATTATGAATCAAAAGCACTCAGAATGATGAAGCAAATGGGGTACGATATAACCAACAAGCCCGGGTTGAACTTCGGCAAAGGAAGGAGGACGCTACTTCGATCCTTTGTGCCAAAAGGGAAGGCCCCCGATTATTATCATCGGACGCGCAGGGGGTTGGGCTATGTATCAGCTCCGGTCCCATCAGCCTCTGATTCTCAAGGATCGTCGAGCAACGATTGCTCTTCAGACACGTCATCATGGGAGTCAGATGTCAGTGTCGGCAACATCTTCAAAGGGCTTTCAGTAAACATGGTTTCAACAGGCCATCTGGAAGATGAAGTTGAAGAAATGATCCAACCTGATACAGATCCTTGGATCAAACATTTGAATGCTCTTTGGGATATCCTCTTTGAACAGCGTGAGCCACCCACAGATGACAAGGTTGTTCAGATCAACCTAGGAGATGAGACCAACCCCAAGCCCATCTTCATAAGTGACGGCCTGTCGCCTCCAGAGAAGAAGGATCTAATATCTCTTGTACAAGAGTATATAGATGTCTTCGCCTGGAATTATGAGGACATGCCTGGACTTGATCCTCAAGTGGCTATGCATCGCCTCAACATCAATCCGGACATGAAGCCTGTTAAACAACAGCAGCGACGGTTCCGTCCAGAGATAATGGAGGCAATTCAATCAGAAGTCAGAAAGCTCATCGATTCTGGCTTCATCCGGGAAGAACAACATCCCGACTGGGTAGCCAACATCGTCCCCGTCGCCAAGAAGAGTGGGAAGATCCGGATCTGCATCGACTTCCGTGATCTAAACGAGGCCTGCCCCAAAGACGAATTCCCATTGCCAATCACAGATGTCATGATTGACAATACTTGTGGATTCGAGCGAATGTCCTTTATGGACGGGTTCTCAGGATACAATCAAATCAAGATGTATCCCGATGACGAAAAGCATACCTCCTTCAGGACTCCTTAGGGGTATATTGTTACACCGTCATGCCCTTCGGACTGAAAAATGCAGGGGCAACATACCAAAGGGCCATGAACGCCATTTTCCATCAGCAGATACGCAAAACGGTGGAATGCTATGTTGACGACATCGCGGTGAAGAGTCGCACTAAAGGTGATCACATAGCAGACCTGAAGGTGGTCTTCGACATCATGCGGGCTCATCAATTGAAGATGAACCCCACCAAATCCTTCCTGGGGGTAGCCAGTGGCAAATTCCTAGGATTTGTTGTGACTTCCACAGGAATCTATTTGGATCCAGAGAAAGTCCGCGCTATCCAAGAGATGCAACCCCCCAGAAGCCTCAAGGAGCTCAGGGGATTACAAGGACGATTGGCGTACATCCGCAGGTTCATATCAAACCTTTCCGGGAGATGCCAACCCTTCGCCAAACTGATGAAAAAGGGTGTTTCATTCATTTGGGACGACGCTTGTCAAAAAGCGTTTGAGGAGATCAAACACTACCTCACCCAACCACCAGTCCTTGCAGCTCCGGTGTCCGGAAAGCCTTTCCTGGTGTACGTCCGAGCAATGGATCATTCCTTGGGAGCTCTACTAGCTCAGAATGATGAACAAGGACGAGAACAGGCAATCTACTATCTGAGTAGAACAATGATCGGAGCCGAACATCGGTACAACCCGATCGAGAAGGAATGTTTGGCACTAGTGTTCGCCATTCAGAAAATGCGACACTATCTGGTAGGCCAAACTATAAATGTCATATCAAAAGTCAACCCTCTGAGGTTACTTATGACAAAGCCTTCTTCACTAAATGGCCGGCTGACAAAATGGGCCATATTGCTATCACAATATGAGATGCATTTTCTGCCACAAAAGGCTATTAAGGGGCAAGCGGTGACGGACTTCTTAGCTGAACACCCCGATCCGAGGGCAGCCAAACTCTATGAGGATCTCCCAGACGAGGCCGCCGAAGTCTGCCTGACTCAGACGTTGTTCGAAAGTCAAGTATGGCAACTTTTCTTCGACGGTGCATCAAGGACAAGCCCAAAGGGACACATAGTGGCGGGGGTAGGAGTGGTACTCGTCTCCCCACAAAATTATGTGATTCCCCGAGCTATCTCGTTAACCGAGCCCTGCTCCAACAATGTGGCGGAATACAACGCTCTTTTGATTGGGATGCAATTCGCCGATGAGATTGGCGTTAAAAATCTCGAGGCTTACGGTGACTCTAAACTCATCGTCAGCCAAGTTCGCGGAGAGTACGAGGCCAGACATGAAGATCTAGTACCCTACTACAACGCGACAATTCACATGGCCGAAAGGTTTTCAAACTTCTACATCAACCATGTACCGCGCAGGCAAAATGCATATGCGGATGCACTCGCATCCCTCGCTGCTTCCTTAGCTCTTCCAGCTGGAGCAATGGAGAAAGTATTCGTCTATAGCCACGACCTATACTGTCCAAAAATTTCCCTCGGAGACTATCCGGGTCAGCTGAAGATCGTCGCGGTAAAGAAACACTTAAAGTGTCGACCGCTTCAGGGCTTAAAGACTGGCGATTCCCCTACATTGATTTTGTCTTATACGGCATTCTGCCTGAAGACACCAAGGAGGCGGCCGCCATTCGGAGGAAAGCCCCCAAATTCTACTATAATGCGATTTCGCGAACATTGTATTGTCGATCGCATGACGGGATCCTGCTCCGATGCCTCTCATCAAAAGAAGCCCAAGGAGTATTGAAAGAAGCCCACGATGGTACTTGTGGAGCTCATCAACCTGGCCCGAAATTGGCACATCGACTCCAAAGGATGGGTTACTATTGGCCCAAGATGATTGCCGATGCTGTCGCTTATGCTAAGAGATGTTATGCCTGCCAAATACACGGCGATTTCATCCATCAAGCACCAGGGTACCTCCACTCTACGACCTCTACTTGGCCGTTTGAAATGTGGGGGATGGACGTAGTTGGCCCTATCAGCCCACCATCATCGAAAGGACATCGGTTCATTCTAGCGATAACCGATTACTTCTCAAAGTGGGCCGAAGCTATCCCTTTGAAAGAGGTGAAATCTTCTAACGTGATCAAGTTCGTGAAACATCACGTTATTTACCGCTTCGGTGTGCCTCGGCGTATCATCCATGACAATGGACCCCAGTTCATCAGCCAGGCTTTCCAGAGATTCTGCGCGAAGTTCAGAATCCAGAGTGTGTCCTCAACGGCATACTATCCTGCTGCCAACGGTCTTGCAGAAGCCTTCAACAAGACTATTGGCAAGCTTCTCAAAAAGTTCGTCTCGAAAAGTCAACGAGACTGGGACGACAAGCTGGGTGAATGCTTATGGGCCTACCGCACAACGGTGCGAACCCCAACTAAAGCCACGCCATTTTCCTTGGTATACGGATGCGAAGCCGTCCTTCCATTGGAAATACAAATTCCCTCTCTACGCGTCGCCTTGACAGCGGAAATGACAACTGAGGAGAAGCATCAGCAGCGACTCCAGGAGTTGGAAGCCTTAGACGACAAGCGTTTGCAGGCCCAACAACAAATCGAGCTTTACCAAGCTCGTATCACCAGAGCCTTCAACAAGAAAGTCAAAGCGCGAACTTTCAAGAAAGGCGACCTTGTCTTAGCTGTCCGAAGACCTATGGTCATGACGCACAAGACAAAAGGAAAATTTCAGCCCAAATGGGAGGGACCATTTGTAGTAGAGTCAGTCTACTCAAATGAATCATATCGCCTCATAACTTCAAATGGTGATACACTCATGATGCCGATCAATGGCAAATTCTTGAAGAAGTACTATCCTTAATAGTACTCTTCTTCCGATCAAGTTAAAAGTACACCTCTGATCAAACATCCGACGCCCTCGACGGCTAAGGATAGAGGGAAATGTTGGCCTTTAAGCCCAACATAAGTCCTCGACAACTCACCATGCTGAGGGGAATAGCATGGCTAGCCCAACTCAAACGGTAGTTGGTAAAGGCATGTCAAACCCATTGACAGCTGAGGATTTGCTAAAAATCCTAAGGGACACGTTCCCATTTGATCCGACGCCCTCGACGGCTAAGGATAGAGGAAATGTTGGCCTTTAAGCCCAACATAAGTCCTCGACAACTCACCATGCTGAGGGGAATAGCATGGCTAGCCCAACTCAAACGGTAGTTGGTAAAGGCATGTCAAACCCGTTGACAGCTGAGGATTTGCTAAAAATCCTAAGGGACACGTTCCCATTTGATCCGACGCCCTCGACGGCTAAGGATAGAGGAAATGTTGGCCTTTAAGCCCAACATAAGCCCTCGACAACTCATCATGCTGAGGGGAATAGCATGGCTAGACCAACTCAAACGGTAGTTGGTAAAGGCATGTCAAATCCGTTGATAGCTGAGGGTTTGCTAAAAATCCTAAGTGGACTCGAGTCCACTCTTTCCTCCAAATCCCTTACCAATTCTCGTCCATAGAATGGTAGGACCACAAAGTGCAATCATTACTACGTTAACACTATACCTCTGGTAATGAATACCCTTTGTCGGGTATAAACTTTGCTTGTTAACTCTGCATAGAGTAACAAACTCTCAAATTTGCCAAGTTAACACTATACCTCTGGCATTTCAAATTCCACTTGTCAATTCTCATCAATAGAATGACAGGTCCTCAAATTGCTCTTATCACGAGCCAATTCTTGTAAGTTAACATTACACCTCTGACAAACTACTGTTTAAGTTAACATTACACCTCTAAACAGTACATCGAGTGCCTGTCAAGTTAATATCACACCTCTGATAGTCACCTTTCTTCAGACTTCCGTATCGAAGCTGAAATGGACGATGCCAAGTTAACACTACACTTCTAGCATCCGAGTCATCGCTAAGTTCAACAGTACACCTATGGCCATGACCTTTCCTCGACTTCCTCGTCTAAGTCGAGATAACCTATGCTAAGTTCAACATCACACCTCTAGCATTACCTCACTGTTAAGTTAAACATTACACCAATGACAGTGACATTCTGAGTTAAGTTAATATCACACCTCTGACTCACATCCTTGTCAAGTTAACACCACACTTCTGACAAGACTATCTCCAACCCGTTAAGTTAATATCACACCTCTAACGGTAAAAGCTTTACTAGATTCCTCGTGGGTCTAGTTTCACTTGTTATTCTCTTCAACAGAATAACAGGTCCACCTAAAGACATTGTTAGGTCAACATTACACCGCTGACAATGTTTTATCAAATTCCCCAGCTGACCTTGAATCAAGTCAATCCTAGACACTTGACAAAAGTTCACCTTCTCTGGGAGTACGCATTCCCCCTGTCACTTTCTTTTATAAAGTGGCGGGTCCACCAAAATCATTCTTTTGCTTCTAAAACAAAACATTCAAGACAACAGAAAGAGGCAAAAAGAAAAGTGTCACTTTTATTCATATCCAAACACATGAAAGTGATACAAAACGCTCTCTTATACAATAAGATTGAGTGTTACAATTAAGGAGTACAAAGAAGTCCCTCTCTCTCTCTGAGGCCGTACTCACTCCTTGAAGCCGCATCTGATCCTGAGTGCATGATGTCTGGAGAAGTGCCGAATTGTGGCGACTGTTGGAACCGATTGCACTTTGATGCACGACGCCAACTTCGAAAGCGCCCTAGCTGACTAAGCTAAGAGCAATGGTGTTCTTGAGGTCCGGTGGCAACAGAAGGTCCTGCAACCCTTCGTTCAGGCGCGTCTCTTTCCCTAGCAGACCATCCAACAAACATGGAGTCACTTCTGGGGTGAGAGAGGAAGTTTAGGAGTCATCACAAAGGATGCTACCCTCCACTAGGTCCAGCGGCAACAGAAGAGCCTGCAACCCTTCGTTCAAGAGTTGATCTTTCCCCAGGCCATCCAAAGGACATGGACTGTCCTTGATGTTACTTCTGGGATGGGAGAGGAAGAGGATCCTCTCCGCCACCGCAACCGCCGGAACCTCCTCGCCGTCATACTTGACCTGACCATCTCTTGCCATCAGGCAAGAGTGGTGCAGGAGATCTGAAGAGACCTTGGCGAGATTTGGGTCCTCGTCAGAGATATAATTTACTCTCTTACAAACGACGAGGACCATAATTTACTCTCTTACAAACGAACATTGAGCAAGCTCGCCGGTTGAAGCACTCTTCCAGGAGACCAGCGAACCTGCAAAGAACAAATAAGAGAATCAGAAAATCTGGAACTTAGTATACTTTAAAGAAAACTAAGTAACAGACGCGGCAGTCATTGAAGACTTCAGACGCGGAAATGATCTGCACAGTCAAACCACCGCGTCAGCAGAAACAGACGCGAGTTAAAACTGTGCCGCGCCCAGGATTCAAACGCGGTCTCAGTTTGCACCCGCGTCTAATATACTAGACGCGAAAAACTTCAAACGCCGAAAATTGCCATCTCTCTGTTGGGTGAACAGGAGTTGCAAGATTCAGGTCTGAAACGCGCCAAGGCAATAGCCATGAGCAAAGCCAGCGTCAAGAGCCCGCGTTCAGAAAAGTTCAAGTCACCAGCACAAATTCCAGAATAGGAATGCACCAGAATTTCATTCAGATGCCTATGCCAAAATACAGGCTATGGACATCATCGGGGTGACATACCAGCAGAAACCTCTGTCCAGAGTTGACCTCTTTTTGCATCCAAACGCGGGTGCGCAGGATGACATGAGAGAGGATTCCTTCTGAAGAGACCAAACAGAGGCATGAGAGCTCTGGGTCATCTTCATCCATGGGGTCACCTTCATCCATGAAGACGGTTCTCTGAAAGATAATTCAAGGCGAGACTTCTCTCGGAGCAAAACAAATGAAAACAGTCTAAGTTGGATTGTTGAAGAGGGAGAGGGTGCACTCTATTTATAGGCAGTCCCTAATAACTGTCATTTATGGGGCATCAATCGGAACCGTCGCACACAACTGTCAAAGCCCAATCAAAAACGGACGCGTGGAGCGCTGCTTTGGAAACCGTCGAAATGCGCCGGTTTTTCAACCGCCAGCGTCGGTTCTGCATGCAAGAGCATTAACGCCTGAACCCAATAAGAGGCTGACGCGTGGATAACTGTCTTGGGAAGCAACGGATGACCCAGAACCCCAATCGACGGTGAAGACTTGACTTTCAAAGATCTCCTAAAAATCTTTTAAAGTCATGCTGCATTGAACGCAGATGGGAAAGTCCCTCGAGGCTGCGTATCCCGTGTCTGATCGATCCGCGTCTTTCTTAGCAACCGCGTTTCACTCTGTGATTGACGCTGCGTCTCACTCCATGGACTGACGACCGCGTCTCACCTTATGGATCAATGCTGCGTCTCATCAAGAAGACCGCGTTTCACTCTGTGATTGACGCTGCGTCTCACTCCATGGACTGACGACCGCGTCTCACTTTATGGATCAAAGCTGCGTCTCATCAAGAAGACCGCGTATCACCCTGAGATTGACGCTGCGTCTCATCAAAAGGACTTAGTAAATCTAAGTTCCTGTGAACTGACGACCGCGTCTCACTTTATGGATCAATGTCGCGTCTCATTAAGAAGACTCAGAGTCAAGGCCGCGTTTCATTAACAGAACTTAGTCTTACCTAAGTGCCAGTTACCAAGGAGTTGGACTCGCCTACAGCTGAGCAAAGAAGATGGAGCAAAATTTTTCAAACTTTTATTATAAACAGTAAAAGTGGATACAAACACTCTAAACAGAGTGTCCTCTTCTTTACAAAAAAGGGGGAAAAGAAAAGAAGGCTAAATGTCCTGGTTCGCCAAGGTACAGATTTGTTCCCTAAGGCGGTGAATCTCGTGTTGGCGCGTCCTTTCAGCTTCCATAATAGCCCGGTCCCGCAGCTCCTCTTCGGATAAGAAATTTCTTGCGGCTAGCTGCGCCCGCAGAGATTCCACCCTGGAAGAATGTAGAGACAGACTCTCTTCAGCTCGCGCCCTAGCAGCTTGTTGCTCCTCTAGCTGCTTCTTGATGATAGCAAGCTTTTCCTCATTGAGCGCAAGCACCACTTCTGCCTTGGCAATGGTGTCCCGAGCCCTGATGATGACTTGCTCTGTGCTCTGCATGACAAGCTCGGATTTCCTTGAATCGCCAGCTAGTTTCTGACATTCAGCCTGGGAATATTCGAGATTGCGGATCTCTGCAGCGATTTGTGCCTCCGCCTCCTGTCGCTCTCGTTCTTGAGCAGCTAGGAGCCTAGTCAGGGTGGCCTGGGCCTCACTAAAAGAGCCAGCATCTTCCAAAGACTCCAGCTCCTGCAGGTAGTCTCCCAGTTTCTCTACCACCCGTAGACACGCCTTGGCAAGTGAAGGGCCTCCGGTTAATTCGACGTTCACGACCAGATTTTTAAGAAGCGTCTGGGCAAATTGGAACGAGCTGTTTCCACGTAAGATGAGATCAATACATGATCCCATCGAAGCGAAGAATTGCTGCACCATCTGACGTGCCAGTTCCCCCATGTCTTCACCACCTAGGAAGCTTCCCGACCCCTTTTCTGTCACAGGATAGGGGATATAAGGCGGATCTTCTCGCACAAGAGTCGTGCTGGCCGACGAGACAGCAAGAGCTGGACCGGCCGCTGACGCTTCCGGAGGTACTACCTCTGCAGGAGCCTCCACGACCAATGAGGGAGTAGTAAGCACGACCTCCTCAGAAACCTCCACCGAGACCTGAGCTGTATGGCCTTCTGGAAGGGTGCCAACCATCGGACCCTCCACCTGAACCCCCTCGGTCCTCTCTGCAAGTTATCGCGATGTTAGCCACAATGATAGAAGAGCTAAACATTTAAAGCATCAGAGCTGCCTTACCAGGTTGGAGGTCCGGAGACGTCAAATCCTGCGGAGCGGAAGTCTCCTCGGCTTCAGCAGTAACCTCCTCGCCTGGCAGAGTGAGAGCCTCCTCAGCCTCAGTGGTTACTTCCTCTTCTGGCAGAGTGGAAGGCTCCCCAGTTTCAACAGCTGCCCCCTTTGAGGGTATCTCAGCAGCCGAGACCTCAATCCCCTCGGGCCGGGTCAACTCTTTCACCATCTCCTCGATACGCGAGGAGGTTGTAGCCTCAGCATCTTCGGTTGGCCCTGCAGCATAAAAGAAGAATGTTAGAACATCCTCTTCAATATGCAAAGAGAAAATTAGACAGAAGATGGAAAGAATACCTTCAGTAGGGATAATCGCCAGCGATGGTGCAGTCGATGGCTCACCCTCATGTATTTCCTCCTCCGAGATGTGGAAGAATTTGCTCTGATCAGGAAGAGCGGGTTCATCGCCATAGTCGGTCTCGTCTTCGAAGTCGCTTTCCCCCGATAACGAAGAAGACGACAGCGCAACGCGAGGAAGCTCCGCAACAGGAGCCTTACCTCCAATCACCCCAGTGGTAGGACTAGGGTCGACTGCCCTAAGACTGGAAATGAAGATGCTAGGAGACCCCGGCTGCTGTGCCTCGTCTCTCCCATCATGAGCAGAAGAAGGCTCGGGTTGAGCTGAGAGGCCTGCAATCTCAACATCCCCTCCAGTCATTATGTCAACCTCCAGTGACTCGTCATCTTCGGCGGCGGTGGACTCTTCAACAAGCTCCCCTTCCTCCACGGTCTTGCTGCGCGACCTAGGAGCACGGACTAGGGTGGGGAAATCTTCATCCTCCGACGGTTCCTCAACCCTAACAGGGACGTCTTCAGGAGGAGCCTCAACTCCGGCAGAGATGTCTCCGGATTGAGAGACTTCAGCCGTTAAGTCCCTCCGAGCCTTCTTTGGGGCAGGCTCAGCGATAGAAGCAGAGCGTCGATGACGCTTGCTCGCCAACTGCTTAGACCTCCTGGCCCGCGGCTCCTCCCTAGTGGCCGGTGGCTCCGCCCTTGTCGCTGGTGGCTCTGCCCTTGCCGGTCGCGGCTCCGCCCTCACTGCTGGGGGCTCCCTCCTCGATCTTCGCCCGACCTCCTTTTGGGCCTTCAGGTACTGTTCTACGAGTTTCGTCGGTTTACTAGAATCAGTCCTGGCCTCGAGACTTGCATTGATGCTCTCAATGCATGAAGACGCCGGAAAAAAGTCTGGCGTTTGGATGGCTTGAGAGTACCAAGTACAGAAGCTGAAACTCGTACGGCACTTGGGCCCCTCGAGAGGTAGACGAAAAGATACTCCCGTCCCTCCAGCCACACTATAGTACCAGGCCCGAGCACCCTCGAACAGGTTCCCTTCGAAGGCAAGCCTAGCATTGGGGTTCCCGACATAGAGCTGATCATAGCCGAACTGTCGAGCGAAGCGACTCGGCATGTACGGCTCAATGGTACATGACGTCCCTTGCCGGAAAAGCACATATCCGGGCCGGATATTTAGCAACCACCAAAAGGCCCCCGCGGATAACCTCGTGAAGTCATCTGGGCCAACAGAATCAACAAGTAGATCCCCGAAAGATGCATCAGGGATCTGGAGGAGGCAGCGATTGAGCTGGTAGTTGGCAGGGTCTGAAAGGCACTTCCGGACGTAATATATGTAAGGATCACGCCATTTTGAACCCTCCAACCGCTGTACGAAAGGGACAGAATTCTCCCTCCAACGCGCTGCCGTCATCAAAGAAGGGCAATGCATCACGTACCAAGCAATAAGGTACGTGTAAGGCAGCTCGACACGAGGGTTGGGACGCTTCACCGTCGGACTCCCCTCTGAGTCAACATACGGCTTTCCCTCGGAGTCTGCAGTTTTTGGTGGCTCGCAGAAACTCTTAGTGAGCGCCCGCAGCCCGCTCTGAATACCAGCCGCCACGGCCGGGAGAAGGGCTATGGGGTTCCCATGAGCCAGGAGCACCGCCGGGTACACCACGTCAGCAACAATAACTTCATGCGGCAGTGTGGGCACCACACAGCGCTTCAGCCACAGCATCAGAAAGCCCGCCAACAGCGCCCGATCGGAGATAGGAGTCCGGGCTTGATGGTGAAAGCTTTCAAAAACCAAGTCAGGATCGAAACCGTCCTCATTCGACTCCGTGGTGTAGAAGCTGTTCGGAGCCTAGTCGATCCTGTCTTCAATCTCCCTGTCAGAGCTGGGATCCAATCGGGTTATCCGATGGTCTTTGGTGTTGACATTATTGAACAAGTAACTGGCCCAAGACAGTTGCTTGACTCCCTGCGACCGCCATTTGGTTATCTGGCCGCAAATGTGGAAGTGACATAGCACTTCCCAGTAGGTCTCATATATGAGGGGAAACTCCTCCTTCACATAGCGAAGCTCCACAGCGGTCGGGACATATTCCTCATAGGGAATATCCCCTGTCGACAGCCCCGAGACCTCGTGCAGGTCGTGCAGAGCAAGGCCCATCTCTCCGACCGGAGTGAAGAACGTCCCCGTCGAAGGATTATAACGCTCTAGAATCCCGAAGAAGTTCTGAGAGCTTTGAGGGATCCCCCACTGCACGGCCCTGACTGCCGAGTACAGTCCCACGCGCTTTAGCAGGCCCCCGAGCTCGGTAAGGACAAAGCCGACCATCCTGCCCCACCAATAGTTCTCCGTGGAACGGACCCACCCCGGCGCACGGAACCCAACTGGGTAGTCACCCTCCGCCTCCATGAAGGCGTTGAGGAAGGTAGTGCCAAGTTGTGGTATCTCCCCAGCTGGAACCTCAGTCCTGCGCGACCCAGGGAAAAGGCCGATAACTGACCTGTCATGGCTATCATGACGGTATACTTTGTGGGAGCCCAAATCACCAAGAGTGACCTCGGGAACATATCGAGCAAGGTCCCATTCCATCTTCCTAGGGACGGACATATGCTGGAAGTAGGACAGCGGGAACATCCTCTCCATGTCTGGAAGAAAGAATCTTCCACCCTTTATCTGACGGAGCCATTTGTAAGTCCCGTCATATACGCTATGGCCGCCATCGTGGATACGATCTCCGAAGAAGAAGGCAGGCTTCTCTAGCTTGATGCCAGCATCTGTCGCGAATGCTGCATCAGTCATGAGCACCCGAAGAGTCCTCATGTCAACATTTGAGAGCCTCTCTCTGCGATCCGGTGATTTGTCAGCAGTCACAGGAACAGTCCTTTGCAATACAAAGTCAAATCCCGGTCAGCACCACCTACATGATCAAAGTGGCACTTCTTGGCGAGTGAAGTAGCAGGGCGTGGCGCTGCAAAAAGAAAAGGACACTTAGTTAGATACTCTATCAAAAGCATAGAAAAAAATGCTAAGTGTTCATAATCCGAACGCAGAAGAGACACTGGACGCGGGAATTATCAAATTCGCGTCCAGACCTGCGCATCCACGCAGAAGAGACACTGGAAGCAGGAGTTATAAAGTCCGCGTCCAGACCTGCGCATCCACGCAGAAGAGGCACTGGACGCAGGAATTATCAAATCCGCGTCCAGACCTATGGGATCGGCGTCTCCACAACATTCTCCTTGATGTCACTTCTGGGGTGCGAAAAGAAGGGAGTTATCCACCTTAACCTTTCCACTACCATAATCGCCAGAAGTTAAGGAGGGTAACCCCCTTCCTTTCACATCCCCAGATGTCGAAGTACTTAGACTCGGGTGCCAGATTCATCAAAATCAGCAGCTGATGAAACAGAACGCAAGGATCAAATCCGCGTTCTGTAAACTAAGTCCGCGTCTGAACCCTTCACAAATAGAAAATATTCTAAGTGAAGAATCTGAAGCGCAGGACTCAAGCGCGCGAGGGTCCAAACCCGCGCCTCGGTTATCATCCCAAAGACTGCGTCTGGGAATCAAACACGATCTGAAAATCACGTGTTAAGGGTTCTTAAAGTTCTTTGAACTTTCTTTAATGGCGAAACTTCCGCCTAAGAGGCCTTTACCTTGGAGACCTGGGAGAACACGTCCTGTGCAGCGGAGGAGCCGCCCCTCTGGGCCTCGGCGACGGTCGCCTTTGAGGACGATGCAGTTGGCTTAGTCTTGGGTGCCATTGATGTTCAGAAATCCGAGCAAGGAGATGAACAAGTTCGAAGATGAACAGAGAAGGAAATTCTTTTTCTCAGCAAGTGCGTTCGGAGAAGAAGATGCATCTCTTCAACTGTTGCCTTTTATAGGCACAGGGATTCGCGAAGATACGCGGCGCATGGCCCGGTAGACGCTGCAGCGAGTCGCCGCTTGACGCGTGTAACCAAATCGTTTCTGAACGGAGAAGATCATGCGTCGCAACCCCGCCACGAGTCAGCAGTCGACACGTGGAGCAGTTCATTTAATGAACCAGGAAATCCGCGCGCCAAAAGGCGAAATTTCGCCGGTTCCCTAGGCCAGCTGGCGGCGTAATCATGACATGGCACAGAATTCGCGCCCAAAGAACGCACCTCCTCGATGGACATGCCACGTCAGCCTCTCCATGAATGCATTCGGAAGGTCGCGTCTCTCTAAGAAATTCGCGTCCTTCCAGTCTGGCCAAATATCGCGTCTGCCTTCTGAAGATCAGTCGCGTCTCCATTGCCAAAGGACGCACGATTACAGAAATCGCGCCTTTACAGCAGTACCATCTCTGCTTTTTGAAAAAGAACCTGCGTTTGGCCTCCTGCTTCTGCAAAATCAGTTCAACAGTACACTGACGCAAGCAGACGACCAACCACTCCTGGCTTAAAGCGCGCCAGTGACAGACTAAAAGCAATCGGGGAGGTTTAGGCTGTGCATCTAAACACTCAACATGATCAACTCTGGGGGCTTCAAAGAGTTCAACAGTACACTCACGAAGACCAACTCCAGATAAGATTAAACCCGGAGCATCAACAGTCTAGTCATGAAGGTGAACTCAGCTAGAGTCCAAAGTATTTCGAAATCCGTCCCAGTTAACTGCGGAATGTCGAAAACTTTGGAGGGGGTTCTGTAGGCTGTCTAAAAATCACCAAGACAAGCCACCAAAACACAGAGATCCAAGATCCAGGCGCAAGGCTAAATGTGACAATCAAGACGCGAGAGATAGCCCGCGTCTCAGCATCAAGGCGCGTCAGCCCGAAGCCCGCGTCTCAGCATCAAGGCGCGTCAGCCCGAAGCCCGCGTCTCAGCATCAAGGCGCGTCGGCCCGAAGCCCGCGTCTCAGCATCAAGACGCGTTGGCTCGACACCCACGTCTCGGTTGCAACTACCCCGATTATGGCGCCATCCACCGCCCATGTAGCGGGGAAGTTGGCCCTCATCGTGGAGCACTTTTAGAGGGCACGATCACCCCCTAAAAACCCTATAAATAGTCCCGTCACTATTGAAGGGGAGAGGTCGACAATTAGGACGGGAATCAGGACGACAATCAAAGGAAGAGAAACAACAACAACAAAGAGAGAGGACGTCGACGATTATCGGGCAAAGGAGAGATCATCGACAGAGAGAGAGAAAACCCTTCAGCGAGCTTACTGAGTACTAGCCGCTCTTCGCCTACCTTCTCTTCTAGAGTTTTGGTAGACGGAGCTGAGTTACTCCCTCTACCGACCGAAGAGAAGATCCCCGACGGTCCGAACAGTCATCCGGTCAACGGAGAACAAGATTCACTCTCCACCGCCACACGAAGAACCCAGCACTAAACAAAGGGGAATTCAAGATTCAATATTCCCCCTCCCTTGTAACCGGAAGATTAAGCCGGCTGTAATCTTTTCCATCTGATTCCAGGAAACGTTACGCCAGCCAACCCCCTCTCCGTGTCAAACACTAACCTTATAGAGTCAGCTTAATGGAAACCTCACTTAGCGACTGAAAATTTCATAGACTAAGTTCAAGAGGAAAAATTAGTTATGATTGACTTTGCGAGTAAACACTTAGGAGCTTGACTCCAACCCATTCCTGTGGTGCACCCAGGTGCTTTCTACAAGTGGATTAAGAATAAGCTTAATACTTTTAATGTGCCTATATCTTGTTATTATAACAAGTGGGGTAGAGTATACTACTCTTAATAGGACAATCACCTATGTGAGGATAGAGTTGGGTCAGCTCTTTGAGAATCTCTATGAAAGTTGTTATTCCCTAAAAATACTCTCTGAAACTAAGAATGTCTAGGCCAAAATGGACACAATCGAGAATCAAGTTGATTTTTTAAAAATTACTATGTGAAGCTTGTTGACTAGTTACAATAACAGCTGACATTTCAAGACTTAGTTCACTGATTAGCCAGTAAGTCCGATAATACTTCCGCTATGGGAGGTTCAAGACCTAGTTCACCTATCCGGATACAGTTTCTTTTCTAAAGTACTTTTCTCTATAGAATCAGTCTCTTTGTGTGTCAATTTCTTGAATATCTATTTATTATGGGGATTGTAGGGAAAATGAAGAATTAAACAGTGAAACTTTGAGCTGAATTAAGGTGAGATTCGTAGATAGAATCAACCGGATAATAGTTGGAGTGTGTTCTCCTTCCATTGGTGATGAACATGGTATATTTACATGTTCAATTTCATTTTAGAATGAATAAGATATTCAAGTCTAAAGTTTGCTTAATTAAAATGCTAAAGGAAACTAAAGGTAACTAAAAATATTTAGTCCCACATTTAATATGGGATGGACAATTGAAGTGTATAAATAGAAGAAAATGGGAATGAAGAGCGTGCCCTTTGAGGACTTGGAGTTTTCGCGCGTGATTGGGGGAAACCATGCCCGCCCGCCCACCCAGCCCAGCGCCGACGCCATCGTCGGGGTCGAGTCTGGGCATGGGATCCAACCCGGCCTGGTTCTTTTGAACCGGACCACACGGGCTTGGTGTACAAGCGGGTCTTGATCCGTTGCGCTGCAACGGTTCCTATCTAGAACGAACAGTTACAACGGTTCAGACAGAACCGTTGCAACCGCTCGAATGGATTTGCCCTCCAAACAGTTCCCAGGAGCACTACAAATAACGCTCCTCTTCGTGGATTAAAACACAACGAACATAACAATTCTCTTCTCTCCTTCTTAAGGATTACAGATCTGAAATGAATCACTCTGAAAATTTAGAATTTTTTGAAGAAAAATCTAAAATAAGATTCGTTCTGAAAGAAGGTTCAAAAAATTCAACAGATTCTGATATAAAGAATGGTTGTTTGAATCTGGGACTTCCGAAGAAGAATAAATTCTTCTCTCTCCCTACTTTCTCTACAGTGAATAATCCTCCAAAGTTAAGGCAAATATTCTCCCTGAAATTTGTCTTCGTCCTGCTGCATTGAAATCCTGTGAAGGTACTGATTAACTACGGTTCGACCGTACTGTGATTTGGTAGTGCTATCCAAACACCATGAATGAGTGTTATATCTTGGGAGACCAGCGTCCAGTAACCCGTTAGCACCGAAGCGAGGGACGTAATTGTCTTAAGGAGATTCGCTACATGCGTACCTCACTCCAATTGTTATATAAGTGAACTAACGTTCTTTATACTGGAGTTATTTTGAAATATTTATGCTCATAATATTATAGTATATTGAGACTTAATAATACTAGTCTAATTAGTATTTAACCTAGGAAGGTAATTGAAAGGTGTGGTTCTATAATTAAGGAGCGTTCTACTGAACGGAAAACCTCCCATCTGATATTCACCGACCTGGCTAATTGATCGGTAACAGTGATTAGTTGTCAGATTTATCCTGCACCAATAATTCAGTGTGAGCGTCCGCCCCCAGTGGGTTATATTGGGTCCGCCCTTGTTCACATATCTTTCTCTTGTAAGATACATGTTTAGCTATAACCGAGGAACATGTATAGCACAAGATGCATTCAGGTTTGCAAGTTTTGAATCCCACCCTGCCTCCATGACATTCATATTTCAAGTCTGATATTATCTTGAAGTCCGTACTACTGCATTAAATATCTATTGTTTCTTTTTCCTCTTGAAAACAAAGATATTTTAGTCTGGACTTGGAGTCTAGACCAAACTTCTCTTTGCCACTCAGTAGGAACTTGCGAAAACTCTAAAGTTAGGAGCGGCTATAGGGGTGGATTGATCCGCCTCGCCTCGATTCGCCCTATGAGTTATACGGTACGAATATGAGTCCAATCTGTATTCGCCTCTTATGGATACGGGTCCATACAGGTTGACCCATCCCGCGTAAAATCGCGGGGCCTCTGCTACGCAAACCCCGAGGACGAAGAGAGAAAGCTGCCTCTTCTTCTTCTTCTTCCTGCTCCTATGTATCAGAGAGGAATACCTCGAGCATCTGGGCTAAAACTGTAGCCTCATATCCTTTTTCTGCCTTCTTCTGGCTAGGCTCACCTTGGGAAGTAGAGGCTCGGGGACACTTGGGCACAGCTTGTCGAGTCCTCCTTGTGGATGCTCCTCAGCCACTCCTGCTCCAGACTCCGACCCCGAAGCTGCTCCTGCTCTGCTAGCCTCCCTCCTGGCCTCTTTTTCGCTTCCTTCTCGCCTCTTGATACTCGGTCATTCCTCGCATCCGGCAACCCTTGGACCCTACCTTGACTTTATATGCGGATTTGATGCCTTTTATGCATGAGGTGTTTATTTCAAACTCAGGCACCTTATTTGCCATAAAATACCACGTATAAAAACCAAGACTTGCATAAGAATTGGGCGTCTTATGAGGAAGGGTGAAGATAGCTTCGGTTCCTCAGTTATGCTGTAGTACCATGCCTGAGCACCTTCGAACAAATTCTCACAGAAGCAAAGATTTGGTTGGGGTTACTGACGTACAATTGGTTGTAACCAAACTGCCTGACGAATTGACAAGGCATATAAGGTTCTACCATACTAGAATTCCCTTGCCGAAAAATCAAGTATCTAGGTCGGATGTTTATTAACCACCAGAAGATGCTAGAAGGTAATCGGGTGAATCCATCCGGGCCAACGAGGTCTGCAAACTTGTCCCCGTAGGATGCATCATGAATCTCGGGGAAGCACATGTCCAATTGGTAGTTGACCCCATTCAGAATAGTCTTCCGGATGTAGAACATATAGTACTGCAGCTAGCTAGAGCTCTCCAACCACTGCACGAAAGGTACAAAACCTTCTGAGGCAGAGACAATGGTCATTAGTGATGGACAATGTATCACATATCAAGCCACCAAATATGTGTATGAAAGCTCAACCCTGGGACTGGGAGTCTTAACCAGGGGATGACCATTGGAATCTTTGATTGAGTTACCTTTTGCGTCCACGATTGCCTCAACCTGACAGAAGCTCTTCGTTAGCGCCCATAACCCACTTTGGATCCTGGCTACCATTGATGGGAGGAGAGCAATGGAATTCCCATGAACAACAAAACAGTCGGTGTACCACGTCGGCGGTGATCACCTCATACAGTAGCGTCGGTACCACACATCGCTTCAGCGCCAGCTTGAGGAAGCCCACCAATAGAGTCCGATCAGACATCGGAACTTTGGCTTGATAGTGGAAATTCTTAAAAATCGTGTCCGGTTGAAAGTATCCTCCTTAGACTCTGTGGTGTATGAACTGGTGGATGCACTGATCCTTTCAATTATTTTTTCATCAGTGGTGGAAGGCCGGGTCATTGTGTCAGTCTTATTCACCCAGGGGAACATAATTTGCCCACGATATCTGTTTAACTCACCCACTTCTCCATCCTGTCACCTGCCCACAGATGTGAAGTGGCACAGCACATCCCAATAAGTCTCATACACTAGAGGATCGCTTTTTTTCAGCAGATGTAGCTCCTCTGTCAAAGGGACGTATTTTTCGTAAGAGGCATCTCCAATCACCAGCCTTGAGACTTCGTACATCTCATGGAGGGCAAGCCCCATTTTCCCAATGGAATGAAGAACGTGCAAGTCTCTGGATTATACCGCTCCAAAATCGCGTAGAAATATTGGGTGCTCTGTGGAATGCCGTACTGGATAGCCCTCACGACCCCATACAGTCCGACCTGCAACAAAAGGTCTTCAAATTCAACAAGGACAAACCCTACAATTCTGCCCCACCACGTTTTGTCGGTAAAGTGAATCCATCTAATGGCGCAAAATTCTGAAGGAAAGTCACCCCTCATATCCAAGAATTGTCTGATGAAGGTAGCCGTAAGTTGTAGGGTCTCCCCTGTTAGGTATTCAACTATGACCAAATCAGGCTGCAACCCCAGTACGTCCCTCCCATGACCGACCGTGAAGGCTTCACAGGCACCTATCTTGTCCGAGGAAACTTCAAAGATTGGCTTGACCAACTCCCTGTCCATTGTCTGATATACGGACATATGCTGCAGGTAGGCCAGAGGATACATCTGCTCCGTATTCGGGAGGAAGAATCTCCTGTCGCCAATCTGGCGAAGCCATTTGTAATATCCATCATAAAGAGCAGCCTCATCCTCCGCAATCAAGTCACCGAAGAGGAAGTCGGGCTTCCTTAAAGGGCACATGAATCTGATTCAAACCGACCGTCGGAAATGATTTTTCGGAGAGTAAGCATACTGGCATTGCTGATTCAGCTCCGTTGTTCCTTTGATTTACCAGTAATCATAGGAGCAGACATCTGAGAATAAAGATCATGTTCGGGTCAGCACCACCTACATGTCCAAAATAACACTGCTTGTACATAGAGTTTAAGGAGTATAGCACTGCAAAAAGGAGAGAACAATAGTTAGTAACCTGAAAGTTGTCAAAATGTTGAAGCTCAGACGCAATGTTCACCTCAGAACCACGTCTAATGACTAAGACGCAGAGCTCAGCAAAACATGCGTCTAAACTCAGAGACGCGAGGCTCACATGAAGTCCTTGTTTGAAAACTCCACAATTTAGAAATTTATTTAAGTGTTGGAATCAGACGCGAGGTTCAGTGAAACCTACGGCAAACCTCAGGACGTGAGGTTCACACAAAGTCCGCGTCTGAACTCCACCACTTAGAAAATTCTCTAAGTGTTGGGATCAAACGTAAGGCTCAATGAAACTCACATTCAGCAAGAAGGCACAAGCTCAAGCTGATGAAGTGAAGACGCAGAGGTCATCAAACTCGTGACTTGCCCACCAGTACAAGAGTCGCATCTGAAAATCAAACACAAACATGAGTCTCGCGTTGGCGGTTTAATTCAGAAGAAGCTTAAGAGTAAAGATAACTCTTTGAGTTTTTAATGGCGAAAACTGATTCAGGTGGTCTTATTACCTGAAATGGGGGCCTCCTGTGTGGAAGAGCCTCCCATTTGAACCTCTGGAGTAACGAAGCTCGAGGAGAAATCCACAGGCTTAGTCTTTGGGTCCATTCTGACGTTGAATTCTTTAGAAAAGATGGAAAAAAGGAAGAAAAAGCTCGAAGCTTTTCTTGAGTTCTTAAATTCTAGACGCAAAGATCAGAGAAGAAGAAAAGAGTCTAATGATGACCCTTGAAAGACCACTATCTTTTTATAGACGCAGTAATCGGCCAAGATATACGGCCCATATCTCGAGATCAATCATCGCCAGACGCATGGCAACGCGCCTAGAACACGGATCTCACGTTTTAAAAAGGACAGCGTCTCTTCAAGCTCCACCAGACACGTGGCAACGTATCCAGAACGTGAATTTCACATCTAACGGAGCCATGTCTTTTCAGTAAAGAGAAGTCCGTGCCTCCACTTTGAAGTCTGGGTCATTTCAACAAACTAAGAATGGTGCTTCACTTCGAAGACCGCGTCTGGGTAAAATAAGAGAATTGCGTCTTAACTTTTATAGAGCCGTGTCTCTTCAGCAAGGAGAAGTCCACGTCTCCACTACAAAGACTGTATCTCCTTAGTGTTCTCAACCTCGCGTTTGGGTAAAATAAGAGAGCTGCGTCTCAACTCTAACAGAGCCGCGTCTTTTCAATACAGTGAAAGCCGCGTCTCCACTCAATGTTCGCGTCTCTTCTACCTAAGACGAGGTCCGCAATATGACCTTTATATCCACAAGACCTGTGTTAAGTTTCTTTTTCTGCAATCAGTTCAACAATATACTGACAAAAGCAGTTGGTAATTTCTTCCAGTTCAACAGTACACCGACAACTAACTCGGAGTGCCGATGAGGTCTGGACTGCATATTTAGACACTCACGATGATTATCTCTGGTGGCTTCAAAGAGTTTAACAGTACACTCACGAAGACCAAAATTCAGACAAGATCGAGCTCAAAATCTTTCAGAAGATTGCAAGCCCAGTCTTGAGAGCTTGCTGCCAAAAGAAAAGTTTAAAGTGTTTTGAAACCTGTCCCAGTCAACCGCAAAGTTTCAAAAACTTTGGAGGGGGTTCTGTAGACTGTCTAAAAATCACTGAAGATAAGTTATCAGATAATGAGTCCATGTTTTAGACGTGAGGCTAATCAAAACCACTCGTGCAAAGCCAAGACACAGGGCTCGAAGCCCGCGTCTCAACACCACTGCAATGCCAAGACGCAGAGCTCAAAGTCGCATCTCAGTACCACTTCAGTGCTCAGGCACACAACTTGAAGCCCGCATCTCAAATGCGAAGTTCGAAGCACGCGTCTAATACCACGCCAACAAAAAACACAGAGTTGGAGGCTCGCGTTTCAGCACCACCGCGACGCCCAAAGCGTGAAGCTGAAGACCCGCGTCCAGCGTTATCTCAACGGCTAAACCAGAGCTCAAACTCGCGTTTCAACCGGAGAAGAGCCCTGCGTCTCAGTTATAACTACCCCTATTTCGGGTCAAGTATTGCCCACATAATGAGAGAAATTAACCCTCATTATAGAGAGTTTTTAGGGGACAGTTTTACCTGTGGAACCCCTATAAATTGCTAGAGTCGCTATTGAAGAGGGGTCGGGGAATTTTTCAGCTGAAGAAGATTTATAAAGAGTTCAACTCTTCTACCAAGATTTCATTGGATAGGAGCTGTGTTACTCCATCTGTGATCCAAGAAGAAGAGTTCCATAAGGGCTTGACGTTTACCCGGTCAACAAAAAATAAGAATCACTTTTCATCGCTACACAAAGAACCCAGTCTTTAACAAAGAGATGATCTAAGCTTGAGCGTCTTCTCTCTCTTGTAGTTGAAATTTTGAGTTATAATTTTTCATTAATTTGCGAAAAATTTGCAATATACACCTTTCCAAATTTTCTCCCCGTACACTCTGAAAAAGGTGTAATGTACAAAAAGCATGGACATGTTCGCATCTTTAGACATTCTGACTCAGGCTATGCTGGTGACAAAGGAGATAGAAAATTCACTACTGGCTATTGCATATTTGTTAGAGGAAATATTGTGACATGAAAGAGTAAGAAACAAGATGTTATTTCTAGATCTAGTACAGAAGCTGAGTATATAGACATGACTCATACTGCTTCTGAGATGATGTGATTAAAGAACTTATTGCTAAAGCTTGAATTTAGACAGCCTAGACCTATGCTTATGTTTTGTGATAACCAGTTTGCTATCTATATTGCACAAAATCTTGTGTTCTATTAGAGGACTAAGCATATAGAGATTGATTATCATCTGGTTAAAGATGTATTGTAACCCCCTGCTCCCTGATGTACGTATCACAGTATCAGTACGCGATACGGCGTATATTGTTGATTTGACCTCCGTGGTAGTCCGATTGAGCCGATTTCAGTTTCAAAATTATTTTTAATATTTTAGATTTTTCAGGATTTTGTTTATTGTACTGAGGCTTAACGTACGCGTGAGGTTGTTTTCACCTCGCGTATGTACGTCACCATAACGTCTCCGTACCTACGGGAACGGGGCGTTACATGTATGGACCAAGAAGGTGATTTCTCTACCGTTTACTTTAAAGCAGTTAGTGGATTTTCTCACCAAACCAGCTTCAGCAGAGTTATTTTCTATTTTATGTAGCAAGTTGGGCCTAATTGATATCTATCATCCAGCTTGAGGGGAAGTGTTAGATAAATTATTGGGTTATTAGGCTTCTACCTAATATTCTATACCCATCACTTGTATTATATATACACCTTATTTGCTTTAATGATAATTAATCTAGAGTTTATGGTTCCCAACAACTTTTAACACCCCCTCACAAACTCACAGTAAATGAAAAATTCTAAGTATGGATGAAAGAAAATAAAATAAAAAACTGAAAAATATCTGCAAAAAATCTGAAAATTGTTGATGTTGATCCCACGTGATGCTCTTTGAAACTAATGAACTGAAATCTTGTATCTTAAACACCCTCTCGGAAACTCATAATAGATGTAACATCCAGAGTTTGGATGACCAGAAGGAGATGCCAGATGGTTGAGAGCATCTTCTGAAGAAGAAGAGAGATGGATTCTAATTGATTACGGAGCATTTTCTGAAGCTTGACCCAAGTCTCTTTCGTGTGTCACATGACAGGCTTTGAGCCCATAAGTCTCTTTAGAATATAAATGATAAGACTCCAAAAACTCACAGTGTTTTTTTAACTTAAAGCTTGATGGACACTGACAGAGTACAAAATTCATTGATGAAAAAGAAGGTAAACAAGTTTTATGAAATCCTTAAATTCAGAAGAAGTAAAAATTTTGAGAGATCCTCGAATTCAGTGAAAGAAGATGAGATCAGTCGGAAAAGAGAAGCCGCCAGTATTCTACGAGAAAAAACGGTTAATAACAGATCCATTGGAGAAGAGAGGGTGATCACTATGGAAAAGCTGATGATGAGGATGAAGATGCCGTGCCGAAAGAAGAAAAGTCGTCAGAGAAAAACCAGACGACATGGTGATTGGCAAGAGATGTAGAGATCAAGATTTAAGTTGGTGTTAAGTCCTGCGAGGCAAAAGTGGCCCGATGCTGGGAAGTGCTACATGAACACGGCCTGACGCAGGCTCGAGGAAGGTGTGAGAACAATGATCAGTACAATTAATTTTGAGTTCGAAAAAAATTTAAAGTGGTGGCTCTGATACCAAGTTAATTCAATTGAAAAAATTGAGAATTATATATCATTGATGATGGCAATGTCTGAATATATAGACATTCCAATTATATTATAAGAAAACATCTACTCCTAATATAATCAGTATTATATAACTCTAATCATAATACTACTTTTTAACAAGCATATGCCATGTCAGCTGGAGATAAACCCCATATACCTAGGGTTGTTTCCCAAAATACAGAATCCCCAATATATCCCTTCACAAGTTTGGGTATAGGCCAGAACTGAATCAGCACCCATGTATCCCTCCACAGCCAACTCCTCTCACTGTGCTTGGGCTCTAAAAAGATTCTGTTACAGTAGGTAACTGAAACACAAATTGGGTTTGGGATTCAACACATCCCAACAGTACATAAGCTTGATAAGTTGCAAGCTTATCCTATCCTCACCTTTTCTTTTCCCATTTTGAGGAATGATACAATGTGTCAAAAGGACCATAAATCTTATTGAAGCTAGTTTAAGATTCAACATCCTTGTTGTAGTACTGTCCTTGGAGCCTTATTTTGATGAGGATTACTTTATACCTTCATCAAACTATAATACCAACTTGAGCAGAGGCAATAATTAGTACTAAATATTGATATAGTTTTGTGCAAGAAAGAACAAAACACTACTAGAAAACAAAGCATACTCGAGTCTTGAAAGTTGTCTGATTTAAGAGGTATAGAATCAAGACCTTGCTGCTGTTAGCGTTAGTGGTAGGCATAAGGTTACTGTTCGGCCTTGTACCCATCTTTTTACCGTTGTACACATTGTATGTGACAAAAATTGAGCTATTAGGCTAGTGATTGGCATAGGGTAGTAGTTGGCATGCATATGGGCCGACAAAGTTGTAAGGGATGGCAATTTGATCCGTAACTATAGGGGCCTGACCCATTTTAATCATTGATCGCATACGTGTCAAGTAACGGGGAAAACCCGAAATAGGGGGGTTTCGAAATAGCGTTGCCCCGTCCTGCTAGGTTTATTATAAAAAAATATTATAATATATATACACCTACTTAGATAATCATCTTTTAATATTAATTACAATTATGATATTCACTATAAATATCTAAAATCCTTATTACCCTAACATTTTTTAGGCTTCTTGATTAGTGGATCTTTACAGTATTTTAGGCTTTATGTCTAGGGGTGCTATTGGATGGATATTGTCTTTATCATATCCGTATCCACCCAACTTTTGGATGTGGATGCAGATACGAATATTAATGGATGTGAAAAATGATATCCGTATCCGCCAAAATCGGATATCGGATATGGATCGGATATTAGCGGATCGGATGCGGATACTAATCGGATATATAAAAATGGATACAGTTAAGGATAAACTAAACGGATATACTTATATTACTTTTTACCACATCTATAACAATATTAAATTTGTATATACTATGATATTACTGTATACATATCAATACTTTCACCGAATCCATTGTCATTCGTCTTCTATAGCAATGAATTCCACGATCTCTGGTGCTAAATGCTGAATCGGATGCCATGATTGATGTCGAAATACTCAAAATATCTCATGCTATTCTTACAAGAATCGGATACTTTTCACTATTACTTTTTCATCAACTCAAAATATCAAAATATATTGCCTGATTTCATTGAAGAATAGTCTTTTTCATATGGATTTCATTATCAAGCATCCAACTTTCGGATATTGGAACAGATATGTATAGAATATTGCTTTTACTATATCCATATCTGCACCTAACTTTGGGATACGGATACGAATATGAATACTGACAGATGTGAAATTAAGATATATGTATCCGAGTTGGAGCCGGATTCGGATGCGAATATTCGCAGATAATCTGCATCCGGTGGCACCCCTATTCATGTCTGTGTAGTACACGTTTTCAGAGCGGGGCGGGGCTGGTGTCGGGTATTTTTATTACCCGTCGGGGCAGAGATGGGGGTGGTTGTGAAAAACCCGGCGGGGACGGGGCGGGTTTTGGGATTTCGGAGACGGGGACGGGGACGGGCGGGTTTTGGGATTTTGGGGACGGAGATAGGGTGTTCAATACCTGGCCCTGACCCGCCCCATTGCCATCCGTAATAGTTGTTGGCAACCTTGATCGGGAGGAGATCAGAGTTCAAACCTTAAACTGATTTCACGTCTTGAATACAAGGTATAACATCTCATCGACAATTCTGCATAGAAATCTATGATTTCAAATATCAGTTGATTGATAAATATATATGTGTGTGTGTGCGCGCGCGCGCGTGTGGGTGTGTGTGTGTGTGGGGGGGGGGGGTTATTGTACCTCAGCCGACAACTGAGAGAGTTTCTCAGCCGGCGGTGAAGTGGCCGAATATATGCCACATATCAGTGGCAGAGTGTAGGCGCCAAAAAAATTAAAACATCTCGCCTACAGAATCGTCAATCAAATTGACCAAAATACCCTCTTTTTACTTTTAAACTAGCAAAAACTCATCCACAACAAAATTTTACCTAAAATATTTCTAATATACAAAGAATTTTCTGTTGAATATATCTATAGTTATAAAATTCTTAATTCTATTACATCAAAAATATAAAGAAAAAAATTGGATCAAGATAATGAGAAAAAATAGCAGCAGTAAAAAGTAAAAAACATGCGTGAAACCTAAAAAAACTATTATTTTTTATATAATTTTTTTATTATTTAATTTCATGTTATTTCAATTCATATAGATTTAATAAAAGAAACTGAAATGAATAGAAAAATGAAATTTAATGTGGGGCAGCCGTATATTATTTTTTGTATTACAAATGTACAGTGTAAAAAATAATGAAATACAATGATTAATTATTTTGCAGATATTTTATAAATCAGATATTATCGTAACTGTCACAATATTTGCAGAATTGTTGGATAATATTTCATGCAATTTTTAATGAACTGCGACTATGGTCGGTCTTGGTACTAAAAATTGCTTTATTCTCAATGTATATTATAAATTGGATCCTGATCGCAATACACATATATTCAAAACTATAATCAAAAAAATATATAACTTTGAATTTTATATCACGACTGCGATACTAGTCACATTCCTTATTCGCATAAAAATAACAGACAAAACATGCTATCGTTCAGCACTGCGACCACAGTCGCTGTCTTTATTCGCATGCTTTATGTAACAGAATTTTGATCATTTTACAAAGTCTGTGATCATAGTCGCAATCATAGTATAACAAAACTTTTAATCACTGCGACCATGGTCGCAGACTTAATATAATATAACTTTCAATTTTATATCACGACTGCGACCCTAGTCGCATTCCTTATTCGCATAGAAATAACAGACGAAACATGCTATTGTTCAGCACTGCGATCACAGTCGCTGTCCTTATTCGCATGCCTTATGCAGAATTTTGATCGTTTTACAAAGTAAATTAGCCCTGCGACCGTGAGATCAATCCGCGTATATCACATCTTATAAAATATTATATTAATTACTTTGAACTAATTGAAGTAATTAATATTATATCTACCGTGTATAGCAAAAGTCTCGAAAAAAGAGATGCAATAATATTAATCTCGATAAAGGAAAGATGTGCATCATACGTAATCTAAATATATAGGAAAAATATTAAATAAAAAGTTAATTTGTAGTTCACATAATAAACCTCTGAAAAAAGGAACTCTTTAGATTCTCCCGCCATAACTGTTTCAATTAAATATTTAATTTTTTTTTATCACTTTTTCGAATACTCAACCGTCACCTATAACAATTATTATTACTAATCATGTTGTTTCACATTATTGACCTTTTTATAGTGCTTGCAACTAATATATTATCTCATATCTAAAAACGATATTTGTGCTCTTCATTTTCAATTTGATTTCAAAACTTTCAGAAAATAATTCATTCTTGAATCATGTCTTCCCTATTTTCTTCCTCTGAGCACTCAGATTTCAACTTCAATCATTCTCCCACCGGTCCTCTTTCTTCAGGGTATTCTAGTGAATCTGATAGCAATATGGACTTTACTCCTTTTAACTATCTCACTACATCAAATAATATTTTATCTGATCATCCTCTTCATGAGGATGATAAAGTTTTCATGGGCTTAGTGAGGAGGAACTTATTCCTCTGCCACTTCACAGAGACATGAAGCATGTCCTCTGATGCTGAGGGCTCGCTTTCTTTGAGCATATCTTTTACAGGTTCTTCTCGACACGGGTCGGAAAAAGAGCTTAATACAGACGATCCATTCTGAGAGTTTATCGATGAACCAAAGCACCACAAAAGAGGAAGAAACTGAAGAGAACAGCGCGTCGGACGACGAGGGAGAAGATGTGGAAATAAGTGATGAACAGGAAGACGAGGAGAATGAACACGACGAATCTGTTTATGATGGTGATGACGACGAGGATTAGGATTTCATGATCTTCTGATATTCAACGTTATTTTGTCATCTTTTAAGAGCTTTTAATGCTGTTTTTTTTGTAAGGTCTCTTTCTAACTATATTATATTATAAATAAAATTTACTTCTATCTCTAAAATGATCTTTCATATTTTTAAAATACATATAAAATATGTTGTATAGTTATTATTTCTGTATCTTATCTGCGATAATGGTCGCAGTACTCAGATAATAATTACTCTGAACTAATAGAACTACGATTATGGTCGAAGTCCATGATTAACTATATTTATATATGAAACTGTGATCACGATCGCTGTCCTGTCATAAATAGTTTGATTGTTTTGCATTTAATAAAGTTAAAAATAGCGACCATGGTCACAGTCTAAAATTAAACTATATAAACAGATGATACTGAGAACATGATCGCAATCCTCTCAAATCAGCATTTCACTGTATATCACAATTAGAAAACTACGACTGCTGTCATTAAGTACTACGACCATAGTCGCAGTCCTTGATCGCATGCAATATGTAAAAAAAAATCATAGTTTATAGGCGGCTATGATAACAGTAATAGTGAAAAATAAATATATAAAATAATACGTAAACTACGACTATAATATCAGTTCTTAGTCATCGTTATTACATTTAACGTAGAAAAAAATTATTTACAACATGCTATCGTTAAGCACTGCGACCATAATCACAGTCCTTATTCACATGCAATATATAAAAAAATAATTTCATAGTATACGCGGCTGAGACAACATCACAGTGAAGAATAAATATATAAATCATATGTAAACTGCGACTATATTCGCAGTTCTTAGTCACCGTTATTACATTTAATCTAGCAAAAAAATAATCCACAACATGATGTCGTTAAGCACTTCGATCATAGTCGCAGTCCTTATTCGCATGGAATATGTAAAAAAAAATAATATAATTTATACCTTACATGCAACAAATAAAACTACGCTATGTTCGCAATCAGTAAAATTCTTACAGATCATATCATAAAAATCTACAAATTAAATAATTGTAGACTGCGACAGGGGGCGCTTTTAAAACTATTGAGAAATTATTTTATTGACCACTACGAACTTAGGCGCATTCCTAAAATATATAATATCTGCATAAAAAAAATTAATAAAGAAGCATTCAAATTTGTTTCGTGATTTGATGAAGTTGCACTTGAAGAGACATGATTCATATTCACTTGGTCGCAGTTATAAAAAATAATGGTGACAATATTGACTAACGTCAGAATTATAAAAAAAATAATAAACTATACAGATCCACTATTTTCTACCACAGGGGATTTAGTAATTTCAATTGTTTCAATAGGCAGGCCGTCCTTTCTAGTGTGGCTAATAATGTGCCACGTCACCGCAGGTTGAGAGGGACTCTCAGCTGTCGGCTGATATACATATTTCTCTTTTTGTGTGTGTGTGTGTGTATATATCGTATTGGATTTAGATACACGATGTGTTATTGCTGATAATTCTAATATCGATGATCAATAATGACAAGTATTGATATTAAAAACACGGCTAATAACAATACTGAAACTAGAATTTCAACTCATGTACATAGCTACCATGAATACTTGGTCCCAATTTCATTAAAAGAAAAAGAACTTAATTATACCAAATTCTTTCTTAACAAAACAATATGTTGTAGGGACCTACATTAATCACACACTTGAGAGGTCTACATCACTGAGTTTTGTTCTAATTCTGAGAGGTCTATTCACTAAGTTTGTTCCAGAGCATGAATTATCTTCTTCAACATGCGCTAATTCACTATTAAAGCTCTTGTTCATGAGCGTGCATCCCTACAGCCGAGCGCATACATGTTTTTTTTTTGTTTGAATACCAGAAAATGGATAGACAAGTTTTTTTTGGCCTGACTCCAAATACTGCGTCTTGGACTTTGAATGTTACTTTTAAAATAAAATCATAGTCTGATACTGAATTTAAGACTCTCATAATTCAATCTCATTCGTTAACAGGTTATCTGAATGAGTTGTGTTTTTTGGTGAAACAAGCTGCATGGAGAGGATGTTAATCTCACATCATGGTGGCCCACTCAACCTTGATTAATATTGGATTCCTAATAAAAAATTAGCTGATATAATGTTATGCCCATATTAAAGTGACAATTGTGTATAGTTTCAATAGTCACCTGGGGTATGAAAGAACTATGATGGGTGGTATTATCATGGGTGATTATTAGCAATTAAAAGACCCACTTCTCTCCTCCTGTGAATGACACAACAGACTCCTTCCTTGTTTTGAGGAATAACCATCGCTAAGAGAAAAAGAGAGTTTTGTGGTGAAAGAGGGAGACAGAGAGAAGAGGATCGATTGCTCTAGGGTTTGCAGGTTCAAAGCAAAAGGAAAGATCAAGGGTTTTTCTTCTTCCATCAATCACAAGGATTCTCATCCCCATTCAACCTTCAATGGCTTCAGGTATAGTGCATATAATGTTTTATTTATGCATTTTGATTATCTTGAGTTGTATATGAATCTTTGATCCATGGCGTTTATTCCGCATTTAATTTCTATTTTTTCCAACATTTGGTATCAGAGCCATGATTAAGAATCAATACAACTTGGATTTAGGGATTATGAAAAGTTAGGGTTTTGATTTACAATTCATAAAATTTAGATTTTTGATCTTTTAATTGTAGAATTTGTAGAGGATCTTATAGCCCTAATTTCATGTTCACATTCCTCTAATTATGCAATTAATTTGAGATCAAAATCAAAGGAATTGAAACCCTAATTTTTTGTAATTTTGGGATTAAAATCGTCGGAGCAGGAACTGCAATTTTATAACTGCCTCGTCGACGATTAGTCGACTAATCAAAGTTTGTAGTCGACTAATCCCTTTTCTAGAAAGTTTGCAACTCTCTGTTTGCTGCAGGAGTCGACTATATTTTTAGTTCAATTTATGACTAGTCGACTAATTAATGTATAGTCGACTAATCATATTTATTAGTCGACTAATTCGATGACCCAAGAATTGAGAACTTTCTGTTGGATTCAGGGGTCGACTAATTAATTTTGTAGTCGACTGATAATGTGTGTAGTCGACTTATAATCTGGGTATAGTCGACTAATTTCTTTTGCCCTAGTCGACTAGATCTAAATGTGTAGTCGACTTGACTTGACCCAAGTCGACTAATAATTTCTTGTAGTCGACTAATATTTGTTAATAATCAATCATTAAAGTATGTTACACATTTAAGCTATTGTGTTAATATAGATTGATACTTGGTCAAGTAATGTATTGAGATATTATGGCTTTACTCAAATAAAAGTATTAGAGAATATTATTGGTTAGTTTGGTATTCATAAGGTTTATTGATTTAGTAGTTGCCAAAGTGACCTAGGTTAGTGAATCTTATGAATACACAACTACATAAAAGACTTGTCAATATAAATGACATTAAAGAACAATAATACTCTCGATGGCGGTTCTAGTTAGGAGATTGGGACTGGCCCAAAGGAAAGTCTCTTTCAAATAATTAAGAACCGGGGTAGGGTAGTATAATTTATGTAACTTAGTGGTGTAGAATTGGATACCCAAAGGTAACAAGACTTACTATCTGAGTAACATAATTATATTAGACCTACATAGGTGATAAAAGTTCTCACCTAAAGAGTGAACACTAGATATGCTTGGGTTTCGCCCAAAGGAGAATCAGAGTGATATCAATAGTTCATCTTAATTAAATTTAAAACTTGTATTGATTCGAGGCATTAATGTGAGCTTGTCCTATTATGTTTCAGTGAACGTCCCTACTTCCCTCCACACTCATGCCACTAGCATTACGGCCTTGGACGGTACAAATTTCTCAGAATGGTTTGAACATGTACAGTTCACACTGGTGTCCTAGACCTAGACATGGCCTTAATAGTTGATAAACCTGATGAAGTAACTGCTGAGAGTACAGCAGAACAGGTCAGCCATGCCAAAACTTGGGAAAGGTCTAATAGGCTCAGTTTAATGTTCATAAAGATGACCATAGCCAATAACATCAAGACCTCACTCCACCTACAACTAGTGCATCTGAACTGTTGTCTGCAGTAAAAGACCGATTCAAGTCAGCAGATAAGTCTTTAGCTGGCACCCTCATGACTGAACTTACCACCATGAAATATGATGGTAATAGAGGAGTTCAACAACAAAACTGAACATGTCTGATAAGCTGCTAAGCTAGGATCACTGGGTATGAAGGTTGATGAGTCCTTCTTGGTTCAATTCATCCTCAACTCACTTCCTCCACAGTTTGGGCCATTCAAAATCCACTACAATACTCATAAGGATAAGTGGAACTTGAATGAGCTAACTGGTATGTGTGTTCAAGAGGAGGTGAGGCTGAGGCAAGAAGGACAGCACTCAGTGTTGGCAGTAACTTCAGGGGTATCCATAAGAAAAGTAAATATGGAAGAGGTAAGAGATTTCCATCAAAGAAAAAGAATGACCATGGGGAAAGTAGCCAAGGTCATAGAAAAGCTTCACTGTCAAATGCTACTTCTGTGGCAGA
The DNA here is from genome assembly GCA_038442645.1 of Agave tequilana. NCBI lineage: Eukaryota > Viridiplantae > Streptophyta > Magnoliopsida > Asparagales > Asparagaceae > Agave > Agave tequilana. The sequence continues at coordinate 21,615 of JAVJIF010011074.1, read as the reverse complement.
AAAGGACATGTGAAGAAGGACTGCAATAAGAGGAAAGCTTGGTTCGAAAAGAAAGGTACAAATCTTTCTTTTGTATGTTTTGAATCAAATCTTGCTGAAGTTCCTTCTAATACTTGGTGGATAGACTCTGGAGCCACAACTCATATAACTAATTCAATGCAGGGATTCCTTACAACCCGGAACCGAAGGAAAGTGAGAGATTCGTCTTTATGGGGAACCGTCTCAAAGTGGAGGTCGAATATGTTGGTGTTTATCGACTGATCTTAGAGACGGGACATCAGATGGATCTTGAGGATACTTTTTATGTACCTTCAATTTCAAGAAACTTAATGTCTTTATCCAAATTAGATGTTTTTGGATATTCTGTTTTGTTTAGTTGTGGAAAACTCTCTTTAATGTATAATTCAATTCCGGTTGGAAATGGAATTTTATGTGATGGTTTATATAAAATTTCATTGAATGATGAGTTTGCACAATCTTTATTGTCTCTGCATATGAATGTTGGTATTAAACGTGGCTTAATAAATGAAAAATCCTCTATCTTGTGGCATAGGAGACTGGGGCATATCTCCAGGGATAGAATAATAAGATTAGTGAAGACTGGGATTTTGGATAACCTAGACTTCACTGATTTTGATGTGTGTGTGGATTGTATTAAAGGAAAACAAACCAAACATACTAAGAAAGGTGCCACAAGAAGTAAAGAACTCCTTGAAATAATTCATACAGATATATGCGGACCACTCTCCATTCCATGTTTTACTGGAGAGAGGTATTTCATTACCTTTATAGATGATCTATCACGTTATGGTTATGTTTATCTAATTAATGAAAAAGTCTCAAGCTGTTGACATCCTAGAGGTGTTCATTACAGAAGTCGAGAGACAATTAGATAGAAAGGTTAAAATCATTAGATCAGATAGAGGTGGTGAATTTTATGGTAGATATGATGAGTCAGGACAACATCCTGGTCCATTTGCCAAATTTCTAGAAAAGCGTGGCATTTGTGCTCAATACACAATGCCAGGTACGCCTCAGCAGAACGGTGTTGCTGAAAGGCGGAATAGAACCCTTATGGACATGGTTAGGAGCATGATGAGCTTTGCAAATGTACCCAATTCATTGTGGAATGAAGCCTTAAAAACTGCTATGTATATCTTGAACATGGCTCCTAGTAAGGCTGTCCCAACAACTCCTTTCGAGTTGTGGACTGGTAGGAAACCCAGTTTAAGACACTTACATGTTTGGGGTTGTCCAGCAGAGGCTAGAATTTATAATCCACAAGAAAAGAAATTAGACTTAAAAACATATCTGGTATTTCATTGGTTATCCCAGATAAGTCTAAGGGATACAAATTTTATTGTCCTAACCATAGTACAAGAATAGTTGAAACTGGTAATGCCAGATTCCTGGAAAATGGTGAAATTAGTGGGAGTACTGAACCAAGAAAGGTAGATCTTGAAGTGGTAAGGGTAAATATCCCAATTACCTTTCCTTCAAGAGAGATTGTTGTACCTCAGCTTGATCATCAAGTTGAGATTCCAGAACAACAAGTTAATGTTGGTTCACCACTCCATGAGGATATTCCCATTGAAAATATTGTAGAACCACACACCGGCAGCTTTGAGAAGATCTCAAAGGGAAAGAAAATCTGCCATTTCAGATGATTATGTGGTATATCTACAGGAATCTGATTATGATATTGGGATTAATAAAGATCCAGTTTCATTTTCACAAGCCATAGAATGCAATGGTTCTAGTAAATGGGTTGATGCTATGAAAGATGAGTTGAAATCAATGGACCAAACCAAGTCTGGGATCTCGTTGAATTCCTTATAACTGTAAGAAAGTCGGGTGTAAATGGGTCTTTAAGACCAAGCGCGACTCTAAAGGCAATGTCGAACGATATAAGGCTAGACTTGTGGCCAAAGGTTTCACTCAGAAAGAAGGCATTGACTATACAGAGACCTTCTCTCTAGTATCAAAGAAGGATTCTCTTAGAATCATTATGGCACTTGTAGCTCATTATGATTTGGAGTTACATCAAATGGATGTGAAAACTGCTTTTCTAAATGGAAATTTGGATGAGGATATCTACATGGAGCAACCTGAAGGGTTCGCAATTAAAGAAAAAGAACACTTGGCTTGCAAATTAAAGAAATCTATATATGGACTTAAACAAGCTTCCAGGCAATGGTATATAAAGTTTAATGATACCATTACCTCTTTTGGATTTACAGAAAACACTGTTGATCAGTGTATATATCTAAAGATCAGTGGGAGCAAGTTTATTTTTTCTGGTTCTGTATGTAGATGACATCTTATTAGCCAGTAGTGATCTTGGTTTGCTGTATGAAACTAAGAGTTTATCTAACCAGAACTTTCAGATGGTTGATATGGGTGAGGCAAATTATGTTATTGGCATAGAGATCTTCAGGGATAGATCTCGAGGATTGCTAGGATTGTCTCAGAAAGGGTATATCAATCGAGTCTTGGAAAGATTCCATATGGAAATGTGTTCAGTCAGTCCTGCACCCATTCAGAAGGGTGACAGCTTAAGTGGTAGCCAGTGTCCCAGAATGACTTAGAAAAGGGTCAAATGCAGAAAGTTCCGTATGCATCAGCTGTTGGGAGCTTGATGTATGCTCACACATGTACCAGGCCAGATATAAGCTTTGCTGTTGGGATGTTGGGAAGATACCAGAGCAATCCAGGAATGGAGCACTGGAAGTTGGCTAAGAAGGTTATGCGGTATCTTCAAGGGACGAAGGACTATATGCTCACATACAGGAGATCTGATCAGCTAGAGGTGATCGGCTATTCGACTCAGATTTTGCTGGTTGCCCTGATAGCAGGAAGTCTACTTCAGGTTTCATTTTCCTGCTAGCAGGTGGGGCAATCTCGTGGAAGAGTGTAAAGCAGACTATCACTGCTTCATCCACGATGGAGGCTGAGTTCATAGCTTGTTTTGAAGCCTCGAATCATGCATTATGGCTAAGGAATTTCATCTCAGCACTTGGTGTAGTTGACTCTATTGCCAAGCCGCTGACGATATATTGTGACAATACAGCAGCCGTGTTTTTCTCTAAGATGGTAAGTACTCTAATGGTTCTAGACACATAGAACTTAAGTACTTGGTGTTAGAGAAAGAGTTGAGAAACAAAAGGTGTCAATTGTAAGTTTAAGTACCACTTTAATGGTTGCTGATCCAATGACAAAGGGATTGCCTCCAAAGACATTCAAGGAACATGTTGTAAGAATGGGTCTTTTGGGCAATCTGTAAATGTGTATTTGGTACTTATGTAATTGACATTATTGTACAAATAAAAGTTTTGTTCTGTGTTTCCTGTTATCCAATTATGTGTGCACATATTATGTTTGGATGTATGTTAAACAGGAAATGTCTTTACAAGACAATTACAGGGGTCATTTTGGTTATGCACTCAATTAGTTAGGGTTATCAATGTTGTGTACATAGAAGGGAGTATGACGTGGATGTTGTATAACCGCTATGACTCGCATTGGTAGTCCAAGCTAATTGCAGTATTACGGTATTTCATATTTGGGCTTATCAGTTGTTATTATTTTTTAAATTCGTGATCACGTGTCAAATTTTTCAGTATGGATCTAATGGAGTCAAAAATGATTTTCAAAAGAGTCTTTTCTTTTATTTATTTTCTAAAGTTTTTAACCTAATCGGTTAGTGGTCCAAGTGGGAGAATGTTAATCTCACATCATGGTGGCCCACTCAACCTTGATTATATTGGATTACTAATAAAAGATTAGCTGATATAATGTTATGCCCATATTAAAGTGACAATTGTGTATAGTTTCAATAGTCACCTGGGGTATGAAAGAACTATGATGGGTGGTATTATCATGGGTGATTATTAGCAATTAAAAGACCCACTTCTCTCCTCCTGTGAATGACACAACAGACTCCTTCCTTTTTTTGAGGAATAACCATCGCTAAGAGAAAAAGAGAGTTTTGTGGTGAAAGAGGGAGACAGAGAGAGAGGATCGATTGCTCTAGGGTTTGCAGTTCAAAGCAAAGGAAAGATCAAGGGTTTTTCTTCTCCATCAATCACAAGGATTCTCATCCCCATTCAACCTTCAATGGCTTCAGGTATAGTGCATATAATGTTTTATTTATGCATTTTGATTATCTTGAGTTGTATATGAATCTTTGATCCATGGCGTTTATTCCGCATTTAATTTCTATTTTTTCCCAACAGAGGATTGATGATTCTCTATATTGGGAAAGAAAAGATGGACTAAATCACTAGAGAATTAAGCAGGACAACGCACACATTGCATAAGACAAAAATTTGATGTTCATGTTTCATGGTGGCTACGTGCATTCTCTATGAAGAAAGGAATAAGATCGTTGATTAATTTCTTGAAAATAATCCAAGTTGGAATCCAAGCCGCTCTTTTTTCTTATTTTTTGTAATAATTTTAGGGTTTTCTTTTTAACACAATTTTTTATTGGATTAATGAGAAAGAAGTTAGAATTGACGGTGGAATCAACTTCTTCTTTATTCAATGCCTCCTTTCTATAAGAGCCTTGGGAGTCTAGTTTAAGTTTGTTCCCAAGGAGAACGTTAAGAATAAAGGTTTTGGTACTAATTCAAAAATTGAATTTTAATATGCAATTACTGTAAAAAGAAGGAGACGTCAAGTCTGATTTTCTTAAGTTAAAGACCAAATGGAAATTTAAAAAAAAAAAAGAATTTAAAAAAAAAGTTTTATTGCAAATCGCACCTTTAAATGAGAATGAGAATATTGCACTCTTTTGACCACTGATGAGTCCTTCAGTTTCAAGAGTAGGTTAAAAACTTAATTCTATATGTTCATCTTACATCAGTTTGAAGCGAGTAGACTTCTTTTCTTTGACAGAAACAGTAGCAGGATGGCAAGATTATAATTATGTGTCTCTATTACTTGAGTTTAGATTGCATTTAGATTGTGCCTTAAAAAGAGCCCTGCATCAAAGAAGAATAAACAGTAAAACCCCTTTTAATCTTGCTGTCTGGAGTTCAGATTCTGTTGCCACCAGTAGGCCATTAACAAATTCTAATACTAATGAACAAATTCTAATACTAATGAAGACTGCATTTAGGTTGTGCCTTGAAGCTAAACCAACTGGCAACCCCATCCTCTTTCACTTTCAATAGCAATCCGATGCCACCTCAAAAGAAAAATCATATACTAATGAACAAATTCCTCACTTTCATATTTCAATTCACAAAAAGCAAGGTTCCCTCATAATTATGTCTCAAAAACAATCAGTATTCTAAGAAAACTAAACTTCACATGTAAAAAAACTCATAAAAAACTAAACTTCTCTTTTCTTTTGTCCCCCCCCCCCCCCCCGCGCTCTCTCTCACACACACACACAACACACACACACTCACTCCATTCCCTCTCCTTTCCTTTTGCCTGAACCCCACCAACCCCCTCCCTCCTTATTTATCCCCTGATCTCCCTGCACACCACTTAGTTTTCTTAGACCAATCAACAACACTGAAGAGAGAGAGAGAGAGATAGAGAGAGAGAGAGAGAGAGATGTGCTGCTTCTTGATTTTTTGTTTGTGAGAATTGAGAGGCTCATTCTTCTTCTGACATGGGCAACTATAGGTTCAGGCTATCAGACATGATGCCGAACTCTTGGTTCTACAAGCTTAGAGACATGGGAGAAGCAACCAGAGCCCAAACCATCAACGCTCTTCTTCTTCGTCATCAAAGAGAATTCTCCACCAAAAAACAACCAACAAAACTATCAGATTCAAAAACCCCATCATCTTCTTCTCTCAGGCCATTAACACAACAACAAGTCTATCTCCCAAACAGACCCTCACACTACTTTTCAAGCAGAGCAGACCAAACTACAACCTCCCCTGCTCACCCCAAGGCCTCAGACACCCACTTCCCCATCTCCCCACCGAGAAAATCCTGCCAAAACCCCCGAAAAAGGCCAGCAAGCCATCCCCAAAGCCCCCCCTCCCCTCCTCTGCTTCTACAAACTTCGATATAATATTCGACGTCGTCAAGTCCCAGAGCTTTGCCGCCAATTCTGACGAAGCCCGCGAAGAAGGAGGAGGCCGAGAGAGCTGAACCGGACAGCAAACACGTGAGACCGCACAGGATCAAGGTGAGGCCGAGCTCGTCGCCAAAGATAGAGGTGAAGAGAGTGCAGGCCTGCCGGAGCCGTAAAATGGCGAATTCGAGGAGGCTTGCGGAGAGCTTCGTGGTGGTGAAGAGATCTGCAGACCCTCAGAGGGACTTCAGGGAGTCGATGGTGGAGATGATCATTGAGAATGACATTAGAGGTCCTAAGGATTTGGCGGAGCTGCTGGCTTGCTACTTATCACTGAATTCAGATGAGTACCATGGATTGATTGTCAAAGTGTTTGAGGAAATCTGGGTTGATCTCACCGAGGTTACAGTTTAGAGAGAGAGGAGAGAGGAGAGAGAGAGAGAGGAGGTGGTTTTTTTAGGATAATAAAAAGATATATATAACTTGTAAGAATTTAGTAGTACAGTTAGATTATATTACGGTGGTAAGTTTGTTCTTGGTGTTAAAGTTACTGTAACAAAAACTTTGATGTTGTAAATTAAGATAACGTGAATCTGAGTAGCTCTGATGTGATCTTAAAATCTCTTTGTGCACAACAGTTGAAAGATAAATATTTTTTATAATCTTGCAGCTGACTGCAATGATGAAAGATTAGATGAATGAGACTTAAAAGAATCAGGAGCAGCAGTAGGATTAAGACTTTAATTATGTTGGTACAGAGTGTCTTGTGAGCTCATAACTACAAGAAAGGAACATTAGTTGAATTTTTTTTTTTTTTTCTTTTATTTCTTTCTCTAAAAAGTATGATGTTGCAGGGATAACTAACTGTAACAGATGGTACAGTATTTCTACTGTATCTCTGCGACAATAAGCAAACAACAACAACAACAGTAATAATAATTTAGGATCTAGGTATAGGTTTACATCTCTAATGATGAACCTTGAATGGGACTGTATTTATAATTTTGTTCAAAGCTTACTATATTTTAAGTTCTTCCAAAAACTTTTGTCACCTTCTTTTCTTGTTTCTAGTTACTGGTATTTAGACTCTCGGAATACTTCTTCTTGAATTTGGCTCTCATTTGTCAATGAAAAAAAGTACTTGCATGTAGAGAATCGCAGCTCAGACCAACTCTTTTAAAAAGCAATATCTTGAATATCTAACTTATTAGACTCGGACTTTGTTTCATTTGATGCTAACCCAATCAATCAAATACACTCTGAATAATCTCATTAACGATGAAGATAAAGTTGATCATGAGTATCATAGTGTTGCGCCTTCCGAAGGAATTCACCTAACGCGCCAATGAACAAGATCAGCGCTCCAACGCTGAGTCAATTACAAACCAATATCTACGAATACAAATATAAAGAGAGAAAGTGAGAAGCAAATGATTTAACCAGGTTCGGCAATATGTGTACGTCCTCGGAGGGAAAATAGAGAAAATTTTTATTCAAACAACTAAGTTAAGGTTATAAATTGATCCAGAGATTCAATTGAGAATCTCTCAAACGATCTAACCCTAAAACTCTCAATATAATTCAACCTATTAATTCAAAACTGTTGTGCGCGACAGACAACAACCCAATAGAGGATCTATCAGATCTCAATCTCAGAACAATGAAATCAAAAACAAGAAGAACAACCCAATCGCAAACAACAGATCTAACGAGGTTCGGCCAACTTGCCTACGTCCTCGGGGCAATCCACGGAGAGAGATTTCAATTTGGAAGATGATTACAATAGCTCTGGATCTCTTAGAATACAAGAGAGTCCGCAGCTTTTCTTTCTCTAGGCACTAAACCCTAAAAATTACAATTAGAACTTAAATACATAACTTCCCGAAACAGCAGTTTTTCGCCCAGATCCGACTATCGGTCGACCGGTCGGTCGACCGACTCCCTCTCACGGTCGACCGGACCGGTCGACCGAAACAAACCGAGAGTTGGGTTTCCTGCAGACAGCTTCTCCGGTCGACCGGTCCGGTCGCCGCTCAAATCCTGTGCACATTGTGCACGTCGGTCGACCGGACCGGTCGACCGACCTCTGTCTTTTTCTGCTTCTGCTGCTTTTCCTGCCCGCTGTTCCTTCGCCTTTCGTCGTAGAATCCTTGGCAGTCTTCAACAGCACCTGGCATGACCTCACCTCCTCTACTGTACTCTCTCCTCCAACAATTCTCCACCTCGGTGAAGATTGTTAAATCTGAGCCGAACACTGACTCAATAGCGGCTGCACCAATCTGGTTGCCTACGTACCCCTTGCCCAAGGGATCAAGCCATCCGTAGTTCATCCAAATGAGCTTCAGCAAGCTCAATTCACCTGAAGGATCTGGAGCAAGTCTTTGCAGTGTGCAAACTTTACTCCCGACACCACCTTTGTAAGCATATCGGCCGGATTCTCCGAAGTATGAATCTTCAACAAGTTGATGTCATCTTCCTCCAGAATCTCCCGAACAAAGTGATACCTGACATCAATGTGCTTCGTCCTTGCATGGTAGACTTGGTTCCTCGCAAATAAATGGCACTCATACTGTCACAGTGTATCTTCAAGATCTCCTGTTCCACTCCCAAGTCATCTAGCAAACCCTGAAGCCAAATCGCCTCCTTCATGGCCTCGGTCAAGGCCATATACTCCGCCTCTGTAGTCGACAACGCAACTGTGGACTGAAGTGTGGAGCGCCAACTCACCGGTGCCTGTGAGAATGTGAATACATACCCCGTAGTCGACCGGCGTTTGTCGAGGTCACCTGCATAGTCCGAATCCACATACCCTATGCACTCTTGCTTTCCGGTGTCGTCCTTCTCGAACACTAGGCCTACATCAACAGTTCCCTTGATGTACCTAAGGATCCACTTCACGGCTTCCCAATGACCCAGTCCAGGATCATGCATGTATCTGCTTACCATAGAGACTGCCTGTGAAAGATCCGGCCTTGTACACACCATCGCATACATCAAGCTACCCACAGCATTGGCATACGGAACATGAGTCATATGCTCACGCTCCTGAACACTCCTTGGAGACATCTTCGCTGACAACTTGAAGTGCGGCGCCATTGGTGTACTAACAGTCTTAGTATCTTTCCCGATATTAAACCTCTGCAGTACCTTCTCCAGATAGCCTTTCTGAGTCAAGCTTATTCTGCCAGCTTCCCTGTCCCTTTTGATCTCCATACCCAATACTTTCCTTGCTTCCCCCAGGTCCTTCATCTCGAACTCGGACGATAAAGTCTTCTTTAGAGAATCAATTGCAGATCTTGACCTAGAAGCAATTAGCATATCATCTACGTAAAGTAGTAGATAGATATACTCACCCGATGGTAACTTGTTGTAGTACACACATGGATCGAAATGGCTTCTTGTGTACTTCTTCTTCCTGATGAAGCTGTCAAATCGTTTGTACCACTGTCTTGGAGACTGCTTCAAACCGTACAGCGATTTCTTCAGCTTACATACCAACTCCTCTTTCCCTGCAGCTTTAACCTGTGGGCTGAGTCATGTAGATCTCCTCCTCAAGATCGCCGTGGAGAAAGGCGGTCTTCACATCAAGTTGGTCAAGGTCCAACTCATTCTGCGCCACCAAAGCCAATAGAATCCGAATAGACGAGTGCTTCACTACTGGGGAGAACACCTCGTTGTAATCGATTCCTTCTCTCTGTGCGTAGCCTTTAGCCACCAGCCTTGCCTTGTAGCGCACTTTATCTTCTTGAAGAGATCCCTGCTTCTTAGCAAATACCCACTTGCACCCTATGGCCTCTTCCCCTTGGGCAACTTGGTCAGTTCCATGTGTTGTTCTTATAAAGAGACTGCATCTCTTCATTCATAGCCCCTTTCCATAACTCAGCTTCTGAACTGATTTCAGCTTCCCTGAAAGTAGATGGAATGGCCTCTTCAACAACTGGAGTGCATAAGCAATCACCATGTCTGTAGTGAGCCAGCCAGGTCTCCTAGCATTCCTCCTTGGTCTTCCAACTGCAGTAGTTCTGGAACAGTACCCATGACCTGCTCCTGATCCTCTTCAACAACTTCAGCATCTTCTTCTGCAACTTGATCACCTCCCTGTGTCACCTCAGGGATGATCTTTACTGACACTGTGTCCTCTAGAGATGGTGGATTTGCATCACTCTCCACCTGCTGCAATAGCTCCTTGGTCTTGTTGGTCTCCACCTGCTGAGAGACCGTAGGCTTCATCATAGAGGCCTCATCAAATGTGACATCTCTGCTGATTATGAATTTGTTGTCCTGTTGGTCCCAGATCTTGAACCCCTTGGTTCCTTTCTTGAAGCCAACAAACACTCCTTTCTTCGCTCTCGGATCCAATTTGTCTTCTCTGACATGATAGTAGGCTGGACATCCAATATCCGGAGCACATCATAATCTTCAGCAGCTTTACCCGACCAAGCTTCAAGAGGGGTCTTCCCTCCTATTGCAGATGACGGCAACCTATTGACGAGATGGCATGCATACCCAAAGCTTCAGCCAGAACTTCTTTGGTAATCCTGCATTGGACAATATGCACCGAACCTTCTCTAGCAAAGTCCGGTTCATTCTTTCAGCCACCCATTCTGTTGCGGAGTTTCCCTTACTGTGAAGTGCCTCTCTATGCCCTCATCAAGACATAGCTTCTGGAAAGGGTCTGACTTGTACTCTCCTCCATTGTCAGAACGAAGGACCTTGACTTTTCTTCCCGTACTCCTTTCCTGATTAACCTTCCACTTCACAAACAATTCTAGGACTTCATTCTTGTGTCGCATGGTGTACACCCAGCACCGCCTAGAATAATCATCAATGAACGACACAAATAGTGGTTTCCCCCAATTGATGCAGTCTTGGTGGGTCCCCATACATCTGTGTGAACATAATCAAGAATGCCTTCGGTGCAGTGTGAAGCTGTACCAAACTTCACCTTCGTCTTCTTGCCGATGATGCAATGTTCACACAGATCCAATTTGCAGGTCTCTGCACCCTTCAGCAGCCCTTTCCTCACAAGAGCTTGCATCAATTTCTCCCCTGCATGTCCCAGCCTCATGTGCATAGCCGGGTTAGATCTTCCTTCTGACTGGTAGAAGCTGCCACCTGCCCTGTCACTGTACTACCCTTCAAGTAATACAAATTGTTCCGCGGTCGGCCTTCAACACCACCATTGAGCCCTTGTCATTTTAAGAACACCTTCTTTAATAGACACACTGAGCCCCAATGATTCCAAAGCACCCACAGAGATCAAGTTCCTCTTCAGCTGAGGTACATATCTCACTTCTTTCAGCTCCCTCACCATCCCGTCAAACATCCTGATCGGAATAGTGCCTACACCCTCCATGATGCACGGATGATCGTCGCCCATGACGACCGAACACCCCTCCAACTTCTCAGACTGGTAAACCAATCTCGATTAGGGCATACATGATATGTAGCACCTGTGTCCAGGATCCACTCTTTATCTACCGAGTAACCTACAACAGGAGTAGTCACTGAAAAAGAGAACTCTGAAGAATCTGAATGTGCTCCATCTGCCTGTGATTTATCGCTTGTAGCTTTTGTCACCCTTGTCAGATTTGCCTCAGACTTTGATTCCTTCTTCTTCCCCTTGTACTTTGGACAGTCAACCTTCCAGTGCCCAATCTCTTTGCAGAACATGCACTGATTTTTCTTAAGATCCCTGAAGCCCGACCTAGACTTCGATCTTCCTCTCACCTCCTTGCCTTTCCTCGATGAATTCCTGCCTCTTACTTCCAAAGCCTCCGCTGATGAACTAGACCGACCTGAATGTCTCTCATTCTTCCTTGTCTCATAACTCATCAGTGCTGACGACACTTCATCATAAACCAAGGTTTGCCTTCCATTTATGAATGTCATAGTGAATGTCTCATACTCCTCCGGTGGGAGTGAGTTCAGGAGAATAACTGACTTGTCTTCCTCACTTACAGTGACATCCACATTTAGCAAGTCTGTAAGAAGCTTCGTATATCGGTTGATGTGCTCGTTTACTGTGCTTCCCCTCTGCATCCTGAACTGATACAGCTTACTCTTAAGTTGCAACCTAGACTCCACACTCTTTGTCAGGTACTTCTTCTCAAGAGTATTCCACATTTCTTCGCTGACGTCTCATGTTGTACAAGATATTTGATGTCTTGTGACAAGCATGAACGTATCAAGCCACATGCCGACCTATTCATCTTCGCCCACTCTTCCTCAGTAGTAGTGGTCTTCTTCCTCTCTAATAGGAGCGTGTCCTCGAGGTTCTGTGCATTCATGCATCCATGACCTCACACCTCCACATCCCGAAATTATTAGTTCCATTGAACTTGACAACTTCGATCCTTGAGTGATTCATTGTTTTAACGGAAGTAGTTTCTTCTGCCATTGAGGTCTTCTTTTGATTCTCTATTTATGCGGAAGAATAATCCATTGAAAATAGATCTTTACTCAGATAAAAAAAAATGAGATTTTTACCTGCCTCTTGAACCCTAGATCGAGTTTCTCACCGGATCTACTCCAATCACTGATTCAACAAGCCCTCCTTGTGTCCTCCTGAGATCGACACACGATCTCCTCGAACACCAATACCTCTGACCTGAGATCGACACACGATCTCCACCTGATCAGATCTGGAGCCCTTCGAATCCTCAGAATCCCAAGCGTAACCTGGCTCTGATACCACTTGTTGTGCGCGACAGACAACAACCCAATAGAGGATCTATCAGATCTCAATCTCAGAACAATGAAATCAAAAACAAGAAGAACACCCAATCGCAAACAACAGATCTAACGAGGTTCGGCCAACTTGCCTACGTCCTCGGGGCAATCCACGGAGAGAGATTTCAATTTGGAAGATGATTACAATAGCTCTGGATCTCTTAGAATACAAGAGAGTCCGCAGCTTTTCTTTCTCTAGGCACTAAACCCTAAAAATTACAATTAGAGCTTAAATACATAACTTCCCGAAACAGCAGTTTTTCGCCCAGATCCGACTATCGGTCGACCGGTCGGTCGACCGACTCCCTCTCACGGTCGACCGGACGGTCGACCGAAACAAACCGAGAGTTGGGTTTCCTGCAGACAGCTTCTCCGGTCGACCGGTCCGGTCGACCGCTCAAATCCTGTGCACATTGTGCATGTCGGTCGACCGGACCGGTCGACCGACCTCTGTCTTTTTCTGCTTCTGCTGCTTTCCTGCCCGTTGTTCCTTCGCCTTTCGTCGTAGAATCCTTGGCAGTCTTCAACAGCACCTGGCATGACCTCACCTCCTCTACTGTACTCTCTCCTCCAACAAAAACCAATCCCAATGAGGATGCAGAAACCCTCCTTATATAGATAGAGGAGAGAGTCAATTGAAGAAAACCAAATCGGATACAAAATCTGTATTAAAACGGACTATGAAACCAACTCGGAGTTGTCAAAATCCGCAGCCTGGTCGACCGGGCTGTCAACAGCTCCATGTGCAATCGATCGCTCGGTCGACTGCTTGTACAATTTTCTAGCACCAAAAAATGAAGCCACTCTCTGTTAAATCTCAGTGTCAGTTGGTCGATTGCCCAGCTTGTTTCCTCCTTTGTGCACATTCCACGGCGAGCTGCGGTCGGCCGCCCTACATATCTGCTCTCTTTCTCTGCTATTTTTTCAATGAGTTAGAAAATCGATATTCAACTTCTTCTCCCATAATTCTCCATCTCGGTGAAGATTTCTCAAATCTGAGACGAACACAATGTTGGCCCAAAAGCCATTAGCCCTAGTTTTGATGATAACAAAACATATATAATTATGTTTTAATAATTTTGTTTAACAAAGTTTCAGGTTAACACTAGTTGCTTTCGGCTCTATCACAATACTCACACATTTGTAAGCCAAGAAGATGTAGATTCCAAAGCTTAAGCGCATAGAAGAGCTCAAGGATCAAGTTTGCAAAAGAAGACTATATCAAGATTTGTATTTTTGACTTTTTGCATTTATATAGGATTTATACTCGTTTGTTAAAACTAAGATGATATAGGTGATAGCTCTTTTGGGATGGACACACACACATCTTTCACATTCCTAAAATATTTTAAAAGAGTTCAAAACATTTCTCTTTTCCGTTTTCAAGATCAAGTTTAAGAAAAAACGAGTTTCGAAAAAATCAGTTTTCGACTTAGAAAAGTGTTTTTACAAAATGTAGTTCTAACTTTGTTTTGTGTTGATCATGATCGCATACTAGTTCTATCAAGTCCTTAGAACTCTATTTAGTGTTTAAAGATCAAAGTTTATTTTTCGGAAAAAGATTGGTTTTAAAAAGATTTTCATAACAAGCTTTTCACCCAAGGCGATCGACCGTTGGCAGAGCAGCTTTGCTCTTCGGCCAACCGAGCGGTCGACTGACATGCACCAAAGTGCATTATGTGCAGTTCGGTCGACCGGGCGGTCGACCACTGCAAAAGCTTTGCTTTCAGTTGGGTCCGGTCGACTGCCCCGGTCGACCGACCGAGAGCTTTGCCCTCTGGTTGGGAAAACGGTCGGTCGACCGCTATCCCCAACGGTCAAAACCGTTGGTGGTCAACCGGCAAGTTGACTGACAGAATGATTTCTTTCTGATTTTTCCCAACGGGTATATTCTGTTTTGTCTTTTTTTGAGTCTTTCCCAATGATTCTTTTGGGTTTCTCCTCATGTTTTCATCTCTTATAAATAGTGAAACTGTAGAAAAACCCAAAAATAAGATTTAAGAAGTTAGAAAAAGATTTTACAAGTTTAGTAGAAGATTTAGTCAAGTTTTAGCCTTTTCTTGAGAGTTTTCTTTTGAGCCAAAACTCTACATTCTTGTTTTTTATCTTGAGCCCTCTACATCTTTGCAAGTTATTTTCACTACACAATCCCAAAAAATTTCACCTCCTCATCTTGATTATAGGATTGTGCTTTTAAGCTATTGTGATCATGGGAAGGTCACCGATTTTCTTCTATTGTGAAGTTGTAGAGGTTGCGGCCTCAAGTAAGCTAGTGAGCTCCGTGTTGATGTTGCGGCACGCGAAAGAGGACTTGTGAGTCCATTGAGTTCTAATGAGAACTTGTAACGGTTGACGATCTAATGAGATCGGTCATAGTGAAAATCCTTTATAGTGTTAAAGGCGGGGACGTAGAGCAGTGGCTCGAATCTCGGAACATATCATCGTGTTTGTAATTGCTTACTCTTTCTCTCTTCACTCTACTCTCTATTTACTTACTTGCTCACTTAAATTGTTTCCTTATTTGCAAGTATTTCTTGTGTTGTGATTAGTATTTGCTAGGTTGCAAACAAGTAAATTTTTATTCCGCATTATTTGTCATTTAGTATAGCCATCACCTATTCACCCCCTCTAGGTGATTTACAATTGGTATCAGAGCCTAACCCAATTTTTGGTTTAACCACCTTGGAGAGATCCTTTCATTTGGCTATATTCATTTGTTGCATTTGTTTTTTTTGTGTGCACTTATACTTGTTTTCATGCCATCACACGACTTTTCTAACATCAAGTCCCCATGCAAATTTGATGGGTTAAACTTTCCCATTTGGAAGATCAAGATGAACCTATTCCTTAAGTTCCTAAGAGTTAGAGTTGCCAAGGCCATTACCAAAGAATTTGTTGAGCCTCACCGTGATGAGGATACATGGTCCGAAGCAACCGCCAAGGACTACGAAGACAATGCCAAAGCCCAATATGTACTTACACAAGCATTAAATGATGATGATCATTCTCGTGTAATTAATTGCAAATTAACTTATGAAGTTTGAATGATCTAATCATTACTCATGAGGGGACCTCGCAAGTTAAGAAATCTAAAGTTGACTTGCTTCATTCTCAATATGAGAAATTTTACATGCTTGAAAATGAATGTATAGATGAGATGCTTACTCGGTTCACAAAGATTACTAATCATTTATCTTCTTTAGGTGACACCATTGATAATGACCAAAAGATTTGTAAGGTCATTAGAGCTCTTCCCAAAGCTTGGAAAGTCAAGGCAACAACCTTTAAGGAGCTCAACGATAGAGAGGAGATGAATTTCTCCTGTTTTATTAGAAACTCAAAACCCATGAGATGAAAATGAGGATGAGAGAAGAAAGGGAGACACCAAAGAAGAAAGCAATTGCTTTCAAAGGTACTCCCTCCACCATCGACAAAGAAGATTCATCTGAAGATGGAGATGAAGAATTTTCTATGCTCATTCAAAAAGTGAGCAAGATGTTTTATAAAAAGGAAAGACAAAGTAACTTCCGAAGAGAGAGACATCAAGAAAGATTTGAAAAGAAGAAGGAAGATATGGGTCCTTACTTTCATTGCAAGAAGACGGGCCATCTAATTGAGGATTGCCCCTCACTTCAAGCCACTACATCCAAGAACGTGCATAGGAAGAAGAAGGCAATGGTAGCCACTTGGGATGATCAGAAACGGATTTCGAAGAGGAGATTGATGTCGCACACGTTTGCTTCATGGAAAATGGAGAGGAGACTTCTATGATAAATCTCGAAACCTCTTTAGAAGATAATGATTTAACTATGGATGAACTTACACAATTTTTAAAGAATACAAAATAAATATGAAATTTCTCTTGCACAAAATAAAAATTGAAAAAGGAAAATGACTTGTAAAGAACAAGTTAGAAATTTTTAAAGAGAAAAATGAAGCTATTTCTTTTGAGCAAACGAAAAAAGATTTTGATAAATACACACTTGTTTGTAAGGGTAAAAGCCTAACTATAGCTTTTAATAAAAATGAATTTTTGGATATCCAAAAGCGTATTAATGTTTGAATACCTCCTTAAAAAAGTGTGCATTTGACATGAACAAATTTGCCTCTATCCAAAGGGAAAAACCAAAAGAAAACATACACTTCATTCATCTCACGCACACTATGAAAAACATGTATATACACATCAATTAAGCATGCTTTCATGTATGGTAAAATATACACATGTGTACATTGCGGCCATTAAGGCCATTTAGTAAAATTTTGTTATACTAAGTTAAATTCGTTAAACAAAAATGTTTGGATTCGAGAAAGTACTAAGCCTATAGGATCCAAAAAGATTTGGGTACCAAAGATACACCAAACTTGATTGATATAGGTGTGTCCTCCTCCTCCAAGACATAGGGGGAGATGGTGCCTTGGTGGTGGATGCATCGAAGCTCAAAGGATCAGCTATCACATTGTATCGCTATCAAGAAGCACCTATTTTGGAGATTGCTTATGGTTTGGTAACTTCTCCATTTAAAAATTTCATTTCTAACTAGATCTATATATGCATAAGATTAGCTAGCTTTTCTTTTGTCTTAATATGCCTTAGTTATGAATATATGATTTTATTGTTTTTTATGCCTTGCTTAGATTTGAGCTAGTCCGTTAACATTGATTTTTTCTTTACTAGCCCATGGATTGCTTGCTCATGTTATAGTATTTTCCATACTCATGATTGATAGATATCTTTGCATGTATGTGTGCATAAATTAATTCATTTGCTCGTATACATGTATATATATACTTTTTGTATATCTATCTTGTGATTGGGTATCATATTTAAACCATATTTAAGTAATAAATCAAGATAACAATTGTGTGCCTCAACTCATCTAGAGGAATGACGAGGAGAAGTTCAGAACCTGTTAAGGGTATTCGGCTTTAATATCTTGTTTTTTTTTAATTGCTTGGCATATGATTTAACTTGTTGAAAAATATATTTTTAATAGAATAATAAAAAATGTTTTGATATCATTTTCATGTGTTTTGCATGCCTATAAGATTTTTGGTATTAATTCTCTAATTTATGTATAAAAATATCCAATTTAAAATATTTTTCAAAAGTCCTTAATTCATATTTCTTAAAACTATTTTTGGGTAGTTCCAGTCGACCGACCGGTCGACCGAGTTGACCTGGAATAGGTCTGGTCGACCGGGCGGTCGACGAGAGAAACCTGAAATACAAAAAAAATATTTTGACTGAAGCTGGTCGACCGACTTTAACGAGAAGCTCTCGGTTAGACCCGCCTGGTCGACCGGTGAGTCGGGTCTGCTGCTTTTTACCCAGTTTTAAAAATCCTAAAATCCCTAATCTCTCTCATTTTTTTCTTCTCCACCATTTCTCTCTTCTTCTCACCCTATTTTCCTTCCTCCCATCTCTCTTAAACCCTTCTAAATCTCAAATTAAATCATAAAATTTGTTGGATCTCTCTTCAAAACCTCAGATTCATCTGTTTTCAAGGAGAAATTTTGGGTTCTTCAAGTATAATCTCTAATCTTCCTAAATTTTCTTTATTTCATAATTTTTTCGAGAATTCTTTCTAAAATTTGTACTTAAATTTTGTCTATCATCTTCCTAACTTTACCATGTCAAGAGGCCTAGATCTGAGAAGAGAAAACAACTCGAACCATCATCAAACCCCTTTGTTTCTCAGAATGCGTCTTATAGATTTTCGTGATCCATAATAAGCATGTTATTTCTGGTATAACTATTGTGCTTGCTGATTTTGAACATTTGAATCTAGCAAAATTTTGAAACACAAGCTCTCTGAACACCTAGTCACTATTAAGGAACCCGTCTACACTGAGCTTGTGCATTATTTTTATTCTAATCTGACTTTTTAAAACAATCATGTCAGATCTAGGGTTCTGCGTAAGGTCATTAACATTTCTTTAGATCGATTTCCCATCTGCTACATCTCTTCTGTGAGGGTGTAGATGTCTATAATGTTGATATACATGATTTCGAATATCCTGATGGTGAATCTGCCCTCACCGCATCTCTCCTGCTTCACGATGATGATAACCTTGTTTTAGTTAGGAACGAGGAGGTGAAGTATATACGCTCACCGCCCAGGTCCTAACTAAAATAGTATTTTATAATCTCCTGTCAAAATCAGAGATATAGTCATGCTCGGGGTCATACTCCCCTCTTGATCTATTGCCTTCTGAAAGGCATTAGAGTTAATATTCTCAAGCTCATCTCGATTACATGGGCTTCTGAGCACCTCCTGATCCCAAACGGCACTTACCATTTGGATGCTCATTACTGACTCTCAAACAATTAAAATTTGATCTTTGTTGAACGGTCCATCGAACCGTCTGCTGGTATCAACAACACTCTCCTAAAGAGGATGCGTGCTAAGGAGCGCACTCTTGCTCCTCAGCCCCCTCTTATCATTCCTGTTGTTGCACCTGGATGCTCTTCAGCCTCCTCAGCCTCAATTGGCCCATTCATAACTCTCTCTCTCTCTATGCTCAGCCTCATGAGCATGATCTAAAAATGTCAACAAAACTTTGAAAGGATTGAGCACAGAGTTCAGAACGACCTGTAATACATCTGCTCATCTATTCAATATCTCTAGACATGCGTCGACGAGACCTATAGTAGAATGCTTGGCCAGTTCCACTTCCGAGAGGCCATGCGCAGTCCCTTCCTGCATCGGGGCCTCCGTTTGACACCTTCAGCTCCTTCCGAGGCACCGGCTCCTCCTGAAGATCCAAACTTTCAGGAAGAGTAGCCCCTTTTCTATTGATGACAAAAAGGAGGAGGGTGAATTTGTGGAGTTATCTGGGAGTTTTTATTTTCATGTATTATTTATGTACTCTTTTATTTAGACATGTAATATTTGGTGTTTGGACATGTGTTTTTTTATATATTATAGTAATTTATGGTATGTAACTTATTTTAAGGTGGCATGAACCTTTGTGTGGACAAATTCTTTTATGATATCAATATTGTCTTTGGAAGTTATGTATCTCTTTTATGGTTGATTTTGTTACATTTCTTCTATATGTGGTATGTGTGTGTTTGTATTCCTATGTATCCTTTGCAAACCAACCATTTTACAACTTGTTTTGGAGGTGGGGGTTATGGTTGGTTGGAGAAAACCGTTTATGCATACACCTTGTAATTCTGTATTCTTAGTATGCATAGATAGGTTGTATAGAGCTTGATTGATAAATCATGCTTTTATTGAGCATCTAACTTATACGACCCATTTTGATATATGCATGTGTTTAGGGGGAGCTTCGCTTGAAGTCTCTTCCCAAATTATTTGTGATAACTCCATGGGTTTTGTTATCATCAAAAAGGGGGAGATTGTTGGCCCAAAGGCCATTAGCCCTAGTTTTTGATGATAATAAAACATATGTAGTTATGTTTTGAATAATTTTGTTTAACAAAGTTTCAGATTAACACTTTGTTGCTATTTGGCTCCATTACAAGACTCACACGTTTGGAAGTCAAGAAGTTGTAGATCTTAGAGCCTAAGCACATAGAAGAGCTTAAGGATCAAGTTTACAAAAGAAAACTATATCAAGATGTGAATTTTTTGCTTTTTGCATTTTAGATAGGATTTATAGTCATTTGTTAAAACCAAGATGATATAAGTTGATAGCTCTTTTGGGATTGACACACACATCTTTTACATTCCTAAAGTATTTTAAAAAAAGTTCAAAACATTTCTCTTTTCCATTTTCAAGATCAAGTTTCGGAAAAACGAGTTTCGAAAAAATCAGGTTTCGATTTAGAAAAGTGTAACACCCCGCTCCGGAATACGTACTTAGTTGAGTATTCAAATTTTCGATCGTATTTTTCGATTTACTTCCTGTATTTGTTTTGTATTATGAATTATTTATATTATTTTTGCCTTGGATCTGTATAGCTCGATTTAGTCTTTCTGGTATTCAGATTTGACCGATTTCAGTTTCAATATCATTTTCTAATATTCTATATTTTCATGATTTTCTAAAATTTTCCTGAATTAAGTTGTAAATCTTCAAAACCGGGGTCGACCAGTGCCGCTGACCGATTCTCGGATTTTTAATTTACAAACGGAGTTGAAATTCTAAAAAACAGCTTTGCCATAACTTCTTAAAAATCACAATTTCTATCTAAATACTTTTTCTGAGATTTTGTGTAATTTATCGAAATTCCACTGGATTTGTATCGGCCAATATCACTAGTTGATTCCAAGAATTTTAGTTTACAATTGGAATCAATTTTATAGATTCTACTTTCATATTAGTTCTTAGAATTATATTTTCTCCTTTCAGGCATTTTCTAAGATTTTTCAGATTTTATCAAAAATCCGGCCGACCCAGTGTCGACGGTAAGTTTCAAGATTTTTATTTTGAAAATGAGATTGAATCTCTGAAAACTGATTTCGCCAAACATCTTAAAATAATATTTATTATTTTTGAGAATTTTTGGAAAAGTCTTCCAAGCTACTTCATTTTTCAGGCTTTTTCGGAGTTTTCAGTGTTTTCCCAGATACCGGAATTTTATCCAGATATTTACTTTTCTCTTTTTTCTATTTTTTTCTCCTCGCTAGACGTGAGTTTCACCAAACTCGGATTCAATCTTTAATGCAGAGATCTCTCCATACTGCATTTAATGTTTATGTCCTGTAAAATTAACTCTGAATCTTGTCACCATGACTTTTTGTCTTTTTCATCAAACGCAACATCCGCGTTTTTCCTTGGACGCGGATCTTATCTCCGCGTCTGGCTCTCTTTTGTCTAGACGCGGATCCCATTTTTATGGGACGCAGGTTTCAATTGTGCGTCTCATT
>JAVJIF010011073.1:0-150525 GCA_038442645.1 Agave tequilana | reverse complement strand
TTTGACTAGCTCAAAATGGTTTACAAAAATTCTGTAAAATAAGAAATATTATAATGTGAAATCTGATTCAAGAAATTCAGTCTGGTTTGTAAATTAAAAATCCTGAAATCAATCGGTGATAACGGTCGACACCGGATTGGCTAGATTCTTGACTAATTCAGAAAAATCTTCAAAAATATGATAAAGTAGAAAATATGATTTTGAAAAATAATTTGAAAGTAGATTCTTGAAATTCAACACCGTTAATGAATTAAAAATCATGGTGTCGTTTATCAGTAGCGATTGACATCGACTTCAGATATTTCAAAAATAATCCAGAAAATTTTAGAAAATTTAGAAAAATCTAAAATATTGGAAAATAATAACTAAAATTGAAATTGATTTAGTCTAACTACCAGGAAGGTCAAATTGAGTATTATCATTGTATCAATACTTGTACTAAGATACATATATCTAGAACTGGGGGGGTTACAGACAGGGCCAAGGCCAGTGATATGGCTGCAAGGAGGTATGCCCAACCCTAACCTTACGGAATAAGAATAAAGTCTAGTTATACCATAATCTGTGATGGGCCAAGGTAAACTGAGCATTTTTTAGGTCAGGTAGGTAGTTGGGGGAGGGGACTAGGGATGGCTCAATCCATTATCATCCTTAACCATATGATAATTGAGACTATCATCTTTTACTGGTATCTGCAAACTCATTACACAATCCTGAGTTCTTATGAAGTGATTATTACCCTAAAGTATAGAAACACGTTACAAAATGTTCTTTTAATTTACAAATTTCTGACTATTTTTGTTGGAAGAGAGGATCAACATTAAAGGTGCTTTTTGTTACAACAAACTCCTACTCCTTTCCTTTAGAAGGGTATATTTTATTTTTACTTGCATCCAACATGTATGTTTTGGCCAATTCCGAGTCCTTTTAGAAGACTATTGTCTTATTATATAGGTACAGTTGCATGATTTAAAATTAGTCCAAAAAGCGTGTGCAATGCAAATGTATATGTTAGAATATGTTTTATTTCAGATTTAATGACCATTTAGTTTAACTAGTTTAGATGATTCTTATGTTAAGACAAAATGACTTCTTTGAAGTATTTATGCAAAACAAAATTTTGCAAAGTTGGTAAGGACTAAACCTAAGGCTTAAACCAAAGGCCCTCGTCCATTATCTTTGAAAAAATGTTAGAGTGCAGGCCCAAATAAATGAGCCCAAAGGCAGTCACGTGAATAAACAATCAAGATAGAAAAATAACAAATGAGGCACTTCTAGGTCATTTCAATGTACTTACTACAGGCATACGCTTGTTATAACTTGCTCCAATAGATAAATATGTTAGGTAACTCTTTCACATTATCAGGATAAACTAGTTTCTTCTGTTTTAGTTAGATGAATAGTGATATCACATATCATATTTGTGATCATAACAGTATCCATTTCTCTCATGTGCAATCCGTATTTGTATCTTATATAAAGATATGAGTTTTCTTACTAAAATCATATCTATATGGCTAAATTTCTCAAAATTGCCATAAACTATTATTATTTTCCCAATAAAAACCCTAAACTATCAAAATCTCAAACTAATACCTCAAAATATTTTTAGATGTTCTCAAAAAATTTCCAAAAAAGTTAGAAATAGCTCCTTATATAGAGCAATCAAACACATGTTACAGATTTTTAAAGAAAAATTATTAACGACACCAAAAAAAATAAACAAAGATAGCTGGAAATCTGTAATGATTTTTTGGCATCACTCATGATTTTTCTTTAAAAATCTGTAACCTGTGTGGGATTGCTCTATATGAGGAGATATTCTAATTTTTTTTTAAGAGTTTTACTTTGCAGAGGGCGCCAATCCGAAAATATTTTTACTAATTTGAGTTCATAGAAAGGTCCAAACTGGATGATCTACCAACAAATTCTAACATGAAGGGGAGAGAGTTGAGCAATAAACACAGAGAGGCATAATAGCCACACAACTGTTCCTCACATCCCCATCCTCCCAAAAACATCATGCACATGTCCCCCGATTTTGAATAGAAAGAACGTCGCACTTCCCATCCCATGGTCCCATCATAATTCACATACAACTCATTTGATGATGTACACATTGCTTTCTCCACGATCAAGTTAGCCACATTGAATGCATGGAAGAGTGGGTGTGTATACATCAATACAAATACCCCTTTTAATATTATTGTAATGCATACTTGCTTTTCATTTCTCCCTCATTTTCATCGCCGATTTAGAGAGAGACAATGGGAAAAGTGCACAAATTGCTATTTTTTCTCTCTTTTCATATATATATTTGTAGATTTTTAACTAATAATTTGTTATTTCTCTAGTGATTTTTCTTTTGTAGAAGAAACGACAAGGAGGCTGTAATGCCAACAACAACAACAAGAACGATGACGAGCCGATCGAAGAGGAAGTGAAGCACAGTTAATTTCGCATGGAGAATAACAATGGAGTTGGAGGTGGAGCCGATCAGAACGAGATTGAGATCATGATGAACAAATATAGGAGGTGGAGATAAAGAAATGAGGAGGAGTTGCCACGATCAACATAACCATGAGATCCAAGAGGAGGAAAAGGAGATGGAGAAAGGAGGAGGCCACAGTGATCAACACATCCATGAGATTGAGAGGAGGAAAATGAGATGGAGAAAGAAAAATGAGGCCAAAACAATCAATATAGATATGAGATTGATTAGTCTCTAAAATTGCTAATAATACCTCTCTTGTATGTTTCCTAGGTTCATGGTATGAAATGAAGAAGAAGCCCAAAAAAAACCCATTTAATTAGTGATTAAAAGCCTACATGAATAGCCATTGACTTTAGAGGGCAGTTTTGTCAAAACCAGGTGCCCAAATCTGGATTCCAAGAGGTACACCCGACAGGAGGACAAGAGGGGAGCGTGCAGCAGGCGACACCGCGCACGCGGCTCTTGTATGGAGCCGCACACCAAGATTGATGCGCGGCTCTGTACAGTCCCTCTGGTGCCCCCTTTCGCCTATAAATACTCTGGGATTTCCAGAGCACTAGGAGAGGAGTTTTTGAGTATTTTTTAGGTTAGTTTTAGGGTTTTTCTTTTCCATGTTATAGTTTTAGGATAGTTTGGTTAGTTGTTCTTCTTCTTCCTCCTTTGTATTTTCTATTTCTTATAAATCTTGTAATATGAGAGAGAGTGGTACATGGTTGAAAAGTAAGAGTGCTCGTAATAGAAGGTCACAAGCTATGAAATGTTCTCTCTTTACCTCTCTTTGTTTTCTTCTCTCTAACTCCTTTTACATATTTAGCTAATTTTTCTCTCATGGCAACTAACTAATAACCACTAACTTGCTAAATTCCTTACTTGATAATCCACAAGAATCCAATAGCCTCTATTTGGCCTTGCTCTTGCAAGAGCCATTGATGGCTCATGATGATGGATTCTAACACTCTAACAACCTAACTCTCTAACAAGCTAACATTACTTTACTCCATGCTTACTCTTGTTTAGTTTTGATGATTTAAGTGTAGCTTACACTTGTTAGTTGAGTTTGGATGTGATAAGTTATCTTATAAGTTATGCTTTGAAATGCTCTTGAATTAAGGACTAGTGATGACCAAGGATACATATGAGGCAACTATCACTAAGAGGTTAGTATGTTAGTGGAGCTATTAGTAGTTAGTAGACATGGGTTTTCTTTCTCTTTTTACTTTATTTTAGATATACAAACAAAAATCACAAAAATCATTTCTTCTATGTTTTCCACTTCTTCGTGTTTCACCGTACTCTTCTCTTTTCATTCTTTATTTTCTTTTCTTTTCATTCTTTAAAATATTAAAGAAACTTTAACACACACGTGAACATTCCGGTAAAACTTCTGTCGCTTTCCGTCCCTGTGGATTCGACTCGTTTAGCCTCTATGCTATAATGGAAGTATCGAGGAAGCCAAAGCACGCACTTTTAATTATTGATTTCAAAACATTCAATTTTCGTGTACGGTTTTCCCCTGATCAGATATCGTAGAAGAACCGGGAGACAAAGTGGAGACAGCAAGGAGGCAGCGACTCCTCGATGAATACTGTTCTAAAAGTGAACATGCATTGCGAGGGGGCGCACAAAAGGTGAAGAAATCAGTGAGAGACATCAAAACTGATATTCATGATCTAAGTTCTTAGATGACCTCTGCTTCATTTTTTAGCATTAACAGATTCTTTTCTTTTCTTTTCTTTTCTTTTCTTTTTTAGGATCTACATGTTGTTTTTGCTTTTTTCAAAAATAAATGATGTATATAAATAGCTGTTATTTTCTTTCTTTTTGTTCCTTCTCCAATATTTTTCAGTTTTACAATTATTTTGAAAGTTAATTATTATTGTGTAATAATCATAGATTTTAGGATTTTATTTAATTTAGGCGTTGAGGAAATAACGATGGATATTACTAGCTACAAACTCACTGTGGCAAAGTGGATCTAACAAGGATCTAACATTGGTCCAAAGCAAACCCGGCAACAAAATAAAGCTCATCTTTCCACAAGATGATGGAAACTTAACTAAAACTATTAATCCCATCTGATTCTTTCTTATTATTGGCAACAACTCAGTTTTTAGATGGTTCTTTTTGTAATGTTTTGTTTTCATGGTATTGCTGCTTGGCGCTGAAGTGTCGTAAGTAGTGAAATTAGAGTGAGTTGAAGGAGAAAGAAGATAAGGTGAGTGGGGGAGGAGAGGAATGAAGAAGCCATTAGTGGGGTGATTGGAATTTGGGAGGGAGTGGAGGTTTTCTCAAAGGGGACAAGGGGATGATTTCATTTTAAGGGATTCTCTCTTTTTGACACGTGTTGTGAGTGTGCAATACAAGATTATAAATTGGAAATTCATCCCTTTTAGAATGCTTAAAAAGATATAAAAGAATACTTAGTCTAGAAAAGAATGTAAGAACTGAGACTTTTTCCAACTAAACTTACATAAAATTATCATAAACTCTCACTGTAATCAAATACTACCATCATACTTTCAAATAAGCAATAATTTCTTGGCAATTTTGAGTTCATGGTAGTTTATAGGCATAACACTAAACGTTCATGATAGTTTCTTAAAATTTACTTATAAATTTTCTCTATGATTTTCATAAAACTATAATCTATTAGTCCAACATTAAGAAAACGGTTTTGTGAAGGTTGTATGGACTATATGTAATTTGTTTATAAAAATATTGTATGATATTCAAGTGATCGTTCTCTTAACATTGGGATGATGGATGATAATTTTCTAAAATTTATAGAGACATCTTATGATATTTTATTGATTTTTCACAAAAACATGGTAGAATTATGAAAACGGGTAAAAGTTTCATAGTATTTCTTTGTAATTGAAATATCCCTATTTAATAATACATAATTAATAGTATCTTTATACAAATACCAAATGATAGATAGTACTAATGTTTAATAACAAATTATAAATTAATAACAATAAAAATAATAATAAATAACAAAGCCAAAGCCCTGCAACCACACTCTTTTGACTCCTCATTTCCATTTAACTCGAGCCCAACATGTCCAGTCCAAGCACAAAAAGGTTTACAATAAAAATAAAAATAAAAGACAAATTGCCAACCCAATTCTCTCTTTCCCTCCTTATATGATCTTTTTTCTCTCAACTTTATCCTAAACTTACTTGCTCTCTTTTTCTCTCTCAAACCCTAACCCTAACCTCCTCTCTCTTTCCCCCCTCCTCAACTTAACTCCTTCTCCTCTCCATTACTGTGAACCCACCACCTCCCTCCTTCTCGATCCTTAATGACGATAATGAAAGTTCACCTAGAGGAGGGTGAATAGGTGTAGTGCTAATCAAATATGGAATTTAAAACTTTTACAATAATGAAACTAATGCACAATAGATATCCAAAAAGTGAAACCGAATTCACCTAAGGGGGGGGTGAATAGGTGATGATACTAATCCAGTGACCTTAATGCGGAATTTAAAAACTAATTGCAATTAACAAGAGATGCACACTCAAACAAGCTAGCAAATAATTATGAATGAACAATATAAATTTATGTAAGGCACAATATAGAGAGAGTAAGAGCCAAGGGATCAAGCGCAAATAACAAGATATGTTTGGAGGTTCGAGCACCCAGCTCTACATCCCCGCCATCACACAGAAGGATTTCAACTCCACTAGCTTGTCTACAAAGGACTCCCACAAAGGGAACCTCCACCGAGGATTTGGGGCAATAACAATTACAAGGAGTACCCAACTCCTCTCTTACAAACACAACCTCCTCCTTGAGGCACAACACCAAGCCAACAAACAATCACCTCACAACTTGGGGATTAGCACAAAGCTACACAAGGATCACCTCACAACTTGAGGGATACAACCCAATAGCACAACCTCCTCAACACATTGAGGGAAGGCACAAAGCCAAGCTAAGATAGGGTTTACAACTTGGTGATCAAAAGACCACAAACAATCTCTTTTCCCACACAAAGATCCTATAGAATAAGATAGTAGATGTAGCTCAAGTGTGGAGAAAACCAAAGGAATGAAAATAAAAAACTCAAAGAAAATCCTTGGGAAAAACTAGAAATCAGATATAAGATGTTGAATCAAAACACTTTTCCCAAAAACCTTTTTCTTTGATTTTCCAAACCTAACAAAAACACAAATAGATTGTTCAATTTAAAGCCAAAAACTTCTTTTGATTTCTGTGAAAACACTAGAGAGTCAGGAAAAATTAGCACCAAAAATCTTAGAGAAAACCTCTTTCCAATGGGGTATTTATAGCCCCCAGAAAATTATAGCCGTTGGCAGAAGATGTTGGCCAAGGTTACAATCAACCCATGTTTAGTGTATTTTGATGATTACAAACATATTAGTTATTTGTACTAATATCATTTGTTGTTAAAGTGTGTTTCAGGTTTATTATCATACTAGAAGTACTCTCACTCATATACAAAGATTTTGGACTCAAATACAAGCTATGGATTCAAGACAAGTCAAATTGGGCTCAAAGTGCAATATTGAAGATCAAGTGAAGATTGCCCATGTTGAAGTCTTGAAGACCTAGAAGCTTGTAAGTGTAGTTTTTGTTAAAGATAGGATATGTAAATTTTGGCTCTAGGATTTGCACACACATGTGTCTTGAATATGTCTATGTTTTGAGAATGGTATTTCTAAGTTTATGCCTTAGTTCATACTTACATGTACCAAAGCCTTATATCTTCAAAACTTGTTTAAATACATGTATATAAACTATTTTCAGCATAACACTTAGCTTAAGATTTTAAAGGAATTTTTACAAATTTTCTAACTCAAAAATCTGCCCAGAAAACTGTTTTCCAGGCAGACCGGTCGACCGACCCTAAATATCAGTCGACCGGCGGCTGCTGTGGCAGACATGCACGAGGCTGTGCATGTCTGCCGGTCGACCGACCCTAAATATCGGTCGACTGATTTTGTGGTCTGCTCTCTGTATCTTTCGGTCGACTGGGTCGGTCGACCGATAGAAGGAAACTGTGTTTCCTTCTGTGAGATCGGTCGACTGGCAGTCGACCGGAGCCTCAACGGCTCTTTTGCCAGCAGAGCACCGTCGACCGGCAGTCGACCGGTAAGCCTGCACAAGCCCAACGGCTCTTTCCTTTTTGGGCATTTCTGAAAAACTGTTTTGGGTTTCTCTTAACAAGAGTTTTTAGGAGTTGTTGGGGTGCTTTTGCAGAAGATTTTAGCAGGAAAAATCAGGGTTTTAAACTATTCTCTCCCTATAAATAGTGGGGAATAGGCCTTAGTTATTTACCAAGAAAAATTACAAGTTTCATAGTTTTCAAGAGAAAAAGAAAATAGTTTAAAGCTCTCATTTCCATTCTTTCAAATTGGTTTTTCAGTTGTTGTTTGATCTCTAATATCACTCTACAACTGAAGCTTTTCTCACCACACTTCATAGAGCCAAAATCTCATATTCTTTCTATAAGTGAAGTTGTAAAAGAGTGAGAGTGTTTGTAAAAGAAGTGTTTTGTAAAAGAGAAAGAGTTGTGGTCTAGTTGAGATCACAAAGTTGTAACCTTTGTTCTTGTGGAGACAAGCTCTTCGGTGGAGCTTCGTTGTAAGGTGTAAAGCTACGGGCTTGAGGTCTTTGGAGGCCTAACTTGTACGGGATCCTAAGGGGATAGTGGAAACCCTTCACGGAGGTGAAGGCGGGGACTAGAGCTACGGGCTCGAACCTCGAAACAAATCACTTTGTTTGCGATTGGCTTGGCGTTCCTCTTGCTTAATTTCTTGCTTTAAATTACTTCAATTTATTGCTTGTGAACTAATTTTATTTGTGCTATCCTTACTTGTTTATTTTACTTGCCTTCAATATTTCTTGCTACAATACTTGTGTGCATTTCATCATCGCATTTCATACTTGGAATTGTTCGATCACACCTCAATACAACACGGTTGCATTGCGCACCTCTAACCCATTTAAGGGGAATTGGGAGGAAGGAGTTCAGAACCTCGCAAGGGGTATTCGGCTCTTAGTCGTGTTTTGAGAGATCGTTGCATCACTCACTTAAGTAAAATTTGAAAAGAGCATTAGATTAGCAATTACACCTATTCCCCCCCTCTAGGTGTATTTCAATTGGTATCAGAGCTTGGACTCTAGGATTTGGTTTAACAACCTTAGAGAAGATCCACGTTTGCTAATCATTTCATCCACATTCATTTAAAAATGGCCGATGGAATTAAAACCCACCTAAGTTTGATGGACTTAACTTTCCCATATGGAAAGTTAAGATGACCGTGTTTTTGCAATCTCTAGGTAGCCGAGTTGCAAAAGCCGTGACTAAGTCCTTTAGTGTACCCCCCGGTGACGAATCCACTTGGTCCGAAATAGAGACTAAGGAATTCGATGCCAATGCCAAAGCTCACTATGCACTCCTACAAGCCCTAAATGATGATGATATTGCTAGGGTTATACATTGCAAATCCGCATATGAGATTTGGTCACATTTGATAGTCACACACGAGGGACATCACAAGTTAAGAAGGCTAAGATTGACCTTCTTAGGTCCCAATATGAAACATTAGCATGCAAGAAAATGAAACCATAGATGATATGGTTACAAGATTTACCAAGATTACTAATGGACTCTCTTCTTTAGGTGAAGATATCAATAATGATCAAAGAGTGAGGAAGATCATCCGTGCTCTTCCTACTTCATGGAGGTCAAAGCAACAACCTTGAAGGAACTCAACGACAATGAGGAGATGGAGCTCATAGGTCTCATTGGGAACCTCAAAACCCATGAGATGGAAAGGAAAGCAAGAGAGGACATGGCACCTACCAAAAAGAAGACCATTGCCTTCAAAAGTCATGCTACCTACTCCGACGAAGATGACGAAGAAGAAGATGACGAGGAGCTCTCACTTCTAGTCAAAATGTCCGGAGGATGTACAACAAGGCAAAGTTCCAAGGAAGAAGGAGATGGCAAGGAGGCAAGGAAGAAAGGAAGATCATTTGCTTTAATTGCCAAAAGCCGGGACACATAGTAGCGAGTGTCCGGACAAAGTAAAGCCATTTTCATCCAAGAAGCCATACAAGAAAAAGGCTATGAAAGCAACATGGGATGACGAAAGTGAATCCGAGGAGGAGATTGACACCGCCAATATGTGCTTCATGGCAAATGAGAGCACAAGCAAGGTAACCCCCCCAACTTTCTTGATGAAGATTTATCCATGGATGAGTTAAGTGAAGCATTTATGGAACTCTCTCAAAATTATGATTTCATGAAGAAAAAGTATTTGAAATGAAAAGGATAATGAATCACTTAGTATTCAAGTTGTAAATCTACAAAAGAAAAGGATAATTTAGTTTCCACCTTGACCACTACTAAAAATGATTTTGAAAAACATAAGACTTCTTGCAAGGGTAAGGCCCCACTAATTGATTCTAATGAGATTGCCATGCTTAAGGAAAGATTAGACTCATTAGATGTTGTGTTTGAAAAAGTGTAGTGAATTTGATAAAAAGAAGATTGAGGCTATGTTTCCTAAGAAACAAGTCCCAAAGAAAAATGCTCATGCTCATGTTCATGTTCATGCTACACAACCTAAACAACATGGCAAACCCCAAAAGCATGCTCACACTACTACACATACACATCATGCATTCATGTATAGAAAAGTGTACACATGCTCACATTGTGGAAGGAAGGACACTTAGCTAATTTTTGCTATGATAGACTAAGTGCATCACATCATAATGTTTGGGTTCGACACTAACTTTCAAGGACCCAAGAAAGTTTGGGTACCAAAATCAACTATTGTTTTAAATGATGTAGGTACTTTCCAAAGCCCAACGACGTAGAGGTTTATGGTATCTTGATAGCGGTTGCTCAAGGCACATGACTTGGGACATCAACAACTTTGCAACCCTATCAAGATATCATGAAGGTGGCACCGTCACCTTCGGAGATGACGCCAAGGGTAAAATCGTCGGTATTGGTAATGTAAAACTTGGCACCTCTCCTTTAATTGAAAATGTGGTTTTAGTTGATGGCCTCAAGCATAATCTCTTGAGTGTTAGTCAACTTTGTGATAAAGGTTTTGATGTTATTTTTGATAATGTTTCTTGTAAAGTGATTGATAGAACTTCTAATGTTTGTGTATTTTCCGGTTTTCGTGAAAGCAATGTTTACATGATTGATATGTTAAATATGTCTTGTAATATTACTTGTTTAAAAGCCCTCGATGACGACTCTTGGTTGTGGCATAGGAGATTAGGCCACGTTTCATTTGACCATATTTCTAGGCTTAACTCTAAGGAAATGGTGAAGGGTATTCCTTCATTGAACTTTGAAAAGGACCGAGTTTGTGACGCATGTCAATTTGGGAAACAAACTAAGTCCTCATTCAAATCAATTAAGGATATCATGTCATCACGTCCATTAGAGCTAATCCACATGGATTTATTTGGCCCTACACAAACCAAAAGTTTAAGTGGGAGTAGATTTGCTTATGTTTTAGTAGATGATTTTTCGCGTTTTACTTGGGTTTATTTTCTTGAACATAAAAGTCAAACCTTTTCATATTTTCAAGCCTTTAAGAAAAGAGTTGAAAAGGAAAATGACTCCTCAATAATTAAAATAAGAAGTGATAGAGGAGGTGAGTTCATTAACCTTCCTTTACCGCTTTTTGTGAGGAACATGGAATAAAACATGAACTTTCTTGTCCTAGAACTCCACAACAAAATGGAGTAGTTGAGCGGAAAAATCGTACTTTGCAAGAGATGGCTAGGACTATGTTAAATGAATATGGTCTACCACATTATTTGTGGGCCGAGGCCGTTCATACTTCATGTTACATTGCAAATCGTGTTTTCCTATGTAAAAATACTACTAAGACTTCTTATGAGATGTATTTTTCTAGAAAACCTAATGTTTCTTATTTCAAAGTGTTTGGTTGCCAAATGCTTTGTTTTAAATACAAATATTAATTTGGGAAAATTTGATGCTAGATCATATGAGGCTATTTTTGTAGGTTACTCAAATACTAGTAAGGCTTATAGAGTCTTCAATAGGTCAACTTTGACTATTGAGGAATCTATTCATGTTAAATTTGAGGAATCTAACAAGTTTGTTAAGAATTGTGTAGAAATTGATGCTTTAGATGAAGGCTTGGAGAAAGTGACCTTGGAGGATGCTTCTACCATGGGAGACAAGCCAAAGGATGGTGATGGAAGTAAAGCCAAAGTGGAAGAGGCTCAAGAAATGAACATCAAGCAAATGAAGAGGAGCCTTCTCAACCACTACCAAAGGATTGGAGATTCAATCCTCATCATCCCAAGGACCTCGTCATAGGTGAAGTATCAAAAGGGTAACCACTCGCTCTAAGATTCAAGATTTTTGTGGTAATTTTGCTTTTATTTCACACATAGAACCTAAAAATGTCCTCGAGGCCGAGGCCGATTCATATTGGTTGCTTGCAATGCAAGAGGAGCTCAATCAATTTGAGCGCAATCAAGTTTGGCACCTTGTTCCTAGGCCCCAAGATAGACCAACTATTGGCACTAAATGGATCTTTAAGAACAAGTTGGATGAATCGGGTAATGTAGTTAGAAACAAGGCTAGGTTAGTTGCCCAAGGTTACACTCAAATCGAAGGGATTGATTTTGAAGAAACCTTTGCACCCGTAGCACGGCTCGAAGCCATACGGATGACCTTAGCATATGCCTCATTTAAAGATTTTAAGTTATTTCAAATGGATGTAAAAGTGCTTTTCTTAATGGTTATATTGATGAGGAGGTGTATGTTGAACAACCCCCCGGGTTTGTTGATCCTACACACCCTAATTATGTTTATAAATTAGATAAAGCTCTATATGGTTTGAAACAAGCCCCTAGGGCTTGGTATGAAAGATTGTCTTCATTTTTGCTTTCAAATGATTTTAAGAAAGGAAAAGTTGATAAAACATTATTTACAAACATGTAGATCAAGATATCCTCATAGTTCAAATTTTATGTTGATGACATTATTTTTGGATCTACTAATGTTTCTCTTTGCAAGAATTTTGAATCATGCATGAAAAGGGAATTTGAGATGTCTATGATGGGGGAGCTCAACTTCTTTCTTGGACTTCAAATCAAGCAACGTAGTGATGGGACATTCATCAACCAAGCCAAGTACACCAAAGAACTCATCAAGAGGTTCGGGCTTGAAGGATCCAAAGTAGCAAAGACTCCCATGGCAACCACTACAAAACTTGACAAGGATGAACAAGGTAAGGAAGTAGACATCAAATTATTTCGTAGCATGATTGGTAGTTTACTTTATCTTACGGCTAGTAGGCCGGATATAATGTTTTCCGTATGTTTATGTGCACGTTTTCAATCATGTCCTAAGGAATCACACTTAATTGCGGTAAAACGCATAATTAGGTACCTTAAGGGCACAATTGATTTAGGTTTGTGGTATCCAAAAACTAACCAATTTACCATGACTAGTTATTCGGATGCCGACTATGCCGGTTGTAGGGTAGATAGGAAGAGTACAAGTAGAACATGCCAATTCTTAGGTAATTGTCTTGTGTCTTGGTCTTCCAAAAAGCAAAATAGTGTAGCCCTATCAACTGCCGAGGCGGAGTATGTTGCGGCCGGAGCTTGTTGTGCACAAGTTCTTTGGATGCAACATACTCTTCTCGATTTTGATTTGCATTTTGATCATGTTAAAATTTATTGTGATAATACTAGTGCTATTCACATGACCAAAAATGCTAATCAACATAGTAAAACCAAACATAGACATTAGATATCATTTTCTTAGAGATCACTTTGAAAAAGGTGACATTGATATAGATTTTGTTTCTACCGATTTTCAACTTGCGGATATTTTCACAAAACCTTTAGATTATGCAAGATTTTCTTTTATTTGTGGTGAATAAATGTTTGTAAAATTGATACTTAAAGTATCTTAGTTTGTTTTGTTTTGGTTTTTAATATGTGTTAAATTTTTTTTGTTTTAACCCTTTTTGATGTATGACAAAAAGGGGGAGAAAAATGTATGAGTTTGGAGAAATACTAAGTTTTTTTTTAGTTGTTTTAATATTGGGTCATGTTTGAGTTTCTTATTTATGGTGATGACTTTGTTTAAAAATGATTTTTGTATGCTTACATAGTTTCTCATATTCATGTTAAATATATAGCATTGTTTAAGGGGGAGCTTTTCAAGCTTTTCCTCTTTTATTTGTTTAATAACTCATATGTTTTGTCATCATCAAAAAGGGGAGATTGTTGCCCAAGGTTACAATCAACCCATGTTTGTGTATTTTGATGATTACAAAACATATTAGTTATTTGTACTAATATCATTTGTGTTTAAAGTGTGTTTCAGGTTTATTATCATACTAGAAGTACTCTCACTCATATACAAAGATTTTGGACTCAAATACAAGCTATTGGATTCAAGACAAGTCAAATTGGGCTCAAAGTGCAATATTGAAGATCAAGTGAAGATTGCCCATGTTGAAGTCTTGAAGACCTAGAAGCTTGTAAGTGTAGTTTTTGTTAAAGATAGGATATGTAAATTTTGGCTCTAGGATTTGCACACACATGTGTCTTGAATATGTCTATGTTTTTGAGAATGGTATTTCTAAGTTTATGCCTTAGTTCATACTTACATGTACCCAAAGCCTTATATCTTCAAAACTTGTTTAAATACATGTATATAAACTATTTTCAGCATAACACTTAGCTTAAGATTTTTAAAGGAATTTTTACAAATTTTTCTAACTCAAAAATCTGCCCAGAAAACTGTTTTCCAGGCAGACCGGTCGACCGACCCTAAATATCAGTCGACCGGCTGCTGTGGCCAGACATGCACGAGGCTGTGCATGTCTGCCGGTCGACCGACCCTAAATATCGGTCGACTGATTTTTGTGGTCTGCTCTCTGTATCTTTTCGTCGACTGGGTCGGTCGACCGATAGAAGGAAACTGTGTTTCCTTCTGTGAGATCGGTCGACTGGCAGTCGACCGGAGCCTCAACGGCTCTTTTGCCAGCAGAGCACCGGTCGACCGGCAGTCGACCGGTAAGCCTGCAACAAGCCAACGGCTCTTTCCTTTTTGGGCATTTCTGAAAAACTGTTTTTGGGTTTCTCTTTAACAGAGTTTTAGGAGTTGTTGGGGTGCTTTTGCAGAAGATTTAGCAGGAAAAATCAGGGTTTTAACCTATTCTCTCCCTATAAATAGTGGGGAATAGGCCTTAGTTATTTACCAAGAAAAATTACAAGTTTTCATAGTTTTCAAGAGAAAAAGAAAATAGTTTAAAGCTCTCATTTCCATTCTTCAAATTGGTTTTTCAGTTGTTGTTTGATCTCTAATATCACTCTACAACTGAAGCTTTTCTCACCACACTTCATAGAGCCAAAATCTCATATTCTTTCTATAAGTGAAGTTGTAAAAGAGTGAGAGTGTTTGTAAAAGAAGTGTTTTGTAAAAGAGAAAGAGTGTTGTGGTCTAGTTGAGATCACAAAGTTGTAACCTTGTTCTTGTGGAGACAAGCTCTTCGGTGGAGCTTCGTTGTAAGGTGTAAAGCTACGGGCTTGAGGTCTTTGGAGGCCTAACTTGTACGGGATCCTAAGGGGATAGTGGAAACCCTTCACGGAGGTGAAGGCGGGGACTAGAGCTACGGGCTCGAACCTCGAAACAAATCACTTTGTTTGCGATTGGCTTGGCGTTCCTCTTGCTTAATTTCTTGCTTTAAATTACTTCCAATTTATTGCTTGTGAACTAACTTTTATTTGTGCTATCCTTACTTGTTTATTTTACTTGCCTTCAATATTTCTTGCTACAATACTTGTGTGCATTTCATCATCGCATTTCATACTTGGAATTGTTCGATCACACCTCAATACAACACGGTTGCATTGCGCACCTCTAACCCATTTAAGGGGAATTGGGAGGAAGGAGTTCAGAACCTCGCAAGGGGTATTCGGCTCTTAGTCGTGTTTTGAGAGATCGTTGCATCACTCACTTAAGTAAAATTTGAAAAGAGCATTAGATTAGCAATTACACCTATTCACCCCCCCTCTAGGTGTGTTTCAGAAGAAACTGCCAAAAATGAACTACCGGTCGACCGGCAACGATCACATTTGACCGCTGGCAGTTACCGGTCGACCGGGGCGATCGATCGTCCCAGAACCAAAGAGCGACGGCTCTCTGGTCGGTCGACCGCTCGGTCGACCGGGAGAAACCCGAGAGCAACCTGCTCTCAGTCGGTCGACCGTGCGGTCGACCGGCTTATGGGTAAGCCAGCGTGCACGTATTCGTGTACGCGGTCGACCGCTACGGTCGACCGGCTACTTGGTACAGTTGACTGACCGGTCGACCGACCGGTCGACCAACCTAGCCTGGCAGCAACAGTTCTGGTCAAAAAAACATGTAATTTTTAATTCTAAAAATTCCATAAAATCTCTAAAATTACACAAAAATAGTTTATCATTTTATGTGAATATAAAATTGTGATAAAAATTTCATCACAAATAACAAACATTTGAAACATTTTTGTGTCTTATCATTTTTATCAAAAATCAAAAACTGTATTTTCTTAAAACTTGGATTTTTGAATGAAAATACATTTGTCCAAGACTTATCCAAATACAAAAACATGATATTAAACAACTTTTAGGCATGATGAATATGGATATAATCCAATATTCATGAAACAATATAAATTTCCATGTTTTTTGACTTTAAATCCAAAATATGTTTTGTTAAAAATACCAAAACGTAAAACACATGAATAAGTAAGTCAAAACTAAGTTTGTCTAGGAAGTTAGCATGCATGTATATAGAACAAATCTAATATACATTAAACCATGTAAACTTGTTTTGATCTATCTATTCATAAAACCAAGATCGGTTAAACCAAAAATGGAAAAATCGAAAACCAATATTCAAAACATGAAACGTGTGTGTTGTGAACTTGAGCATATCATACTATTCTAATCTTTACAAATGGATCTAAACAAACTAAAAACTATGGTACCGAGGTCTTCTTGTAGAGCGCCGTCTCCAAGCCGACTCGATCCGAAACTTCGTGATCCACCGAGCTTGACTCCAATGAGTGCTATATATGATCTTGTCGCTCGGCTCTTGAATCACTATGTGAAAGCTTCCAAACTATCTTTGATGAAGCTAATCAACCTACTAACATCTTGATTAATGATCTGAAACTAAGATCACAAGATTATTAGTACATATAACTACATGAGTTAATCATCATCAAAAACTAGAGTGGAAAGTCTGGGCCAACAATCTCCCCTTTTTGATGATGACAAAAACTCATGGAGTTATATATGCATGGATTAAAGTTAAGCTTCAGAGAAGCTTCCTTAACTCATGCATAGGAAAAACAAGCAAATAAATATGCAATGAAGGCTCATAAAAAACTATGAAAACACATATATCTATTTGTTTATTGTGATACATGAAAATAAATCCTTTTTCTAAAACAAATGCTCTTGATACCAAACATATGAAATACATCATGCATAAAACGTGCTCTTGATACCAATAAACTCTTGATACCATAAAAACATGTTCTTAAATAATACTCTTGATACTAATTAAACAATTAAATAATTAAATGACGAAACATGCATATAAACTCAAATACTTCTCCTCCTTTTTGTCAATCATCAACAAAGGGGTCCAAGTAAAAACAAAAACAATCTTCTCCCCCTTTTTGTCTAAAACACAAATGATGTAAATAAGGGGTGGGGTGACAATCAATTAAGATATCATTAAAAAATTTGTCAAAGTAGAGCATCTTGATACCAATTGAAAGGAAACATAAAAACATTCATACCAATTATAAGAAAACAATCTTGATACCAATTGAAATTAAACATAACAAATTTTGAATTTCTAAACAAGGATTTTGATACCAATTGTAAATATTTTTCATTTTGAACATATGATACCAAATTGAAATTTTCAATCATAAAGTATGGGAGTAAAAATCAAATACCAATGATAGATGAATACAAGGTTTCTCCCCCTTTATGAAATACCAAATGAAACAATGAATAAGCTTGTATATGGATACCAATTGAAAACTAGTCAATTAAAACAAGATAGTCATTATAAAACAAGCTTTATCAAGATCAAAATTTGTGCTCTAAGATATATGAATATAATAAGCACAAATAAAAACATATATATATATATATATATGAAAAATTAGATACCAATTGAAATTGATACTCTTTCAAGTGCAAGCATACATATACAAAAAAAATATATGATTATACAAAAATGTTAATATTGATACCAATTGAAAGAATCCAATGATACCAATTGAAACAACGATAATATCAAGTGTATATCTCATATTACCTAGCCTCCCAATCATGTTCAAGTTTAAAATGATTTTCACTATAAAATATACATGAGCATGATCTCCCATCCAACCACCCTTGAAGGTAGGGTTTACAAAAAAAAATAGGTTAGAAAATATAGTTTGTTTGAAAAACTCTACCAAAATGAAGAACACGAACTAGTTATGGAAAAAATTTGTTAACTAGTACGAAATCCTTCAAGTAGGAATAAGACAAAATTGTTTTTCATGAAACATGAAAACACATGATCACTAACACTCAAAGTCCATAAAACATGTATCATACTCATGAAAATAAAATCACGAGAAAACTAATAAAGTGAGTGAACAAGTGTTATATGACACATATCAACATGAAAATATTCAATTAAGCTCAATTGAAATTCCTTAAACATGAAAACATGAAAATCATGAGAAACTAAATATTCATTTAAAAACAATTTATACTTCAAGGCATATGTATATTTGACAAAACAAAAAGTATACATCCATATCCCTAAACACAATTTGAGTCCATAATAAAGATTTGCATGGAAAGCAAATGACTCAAGGGGTATACATGTATATCTTAAAATTTGGCAAAGTAGACATATACATGAAGTGAAAACACAGGATCATAAAATATAGCCAAAATGGGGAATACAAGTTAGAATGCATGAATCATCAAAACTAGACTATACTAGCACATCTAATGGGTACAAATAAGCATTCAAGCACAAACATATATAAAGATTTATTTGTGGCCCACTATATGTACAAGTATAAATCCTAGTCTAATGAAAAATTAACATCTAAACAAGTAATCAAATTATGAAGTATAAAACGGGATATAAATCAACATGAAAATCATAAACATGATCATTATATAAATCCACATGTTATTAGAACTATGATGAGCATAATAGCTAAACAATGGTGAGAACACAAAAGTAATAGTCCAAATAATCAAGGGTGATCTCAAGAGCTATACATGCATGTCAATAGTCTAATAATCATGGCATTTGACATACTAATCAAAAACATAAGGCATCAAAACAAAAATCATAAATATCCATATGATCATCATGTACGTGCACATGCATTAGATCTAGGACATACATATTAGTTTAAAAACAAAGTGAGAACACAAAGATAGGTCCATGGGTGTCTCAAATTACTAAAGATGTATATCACTAATCTAAATTACATGGCATAATCATAATGAGCTTTAAAACATGACATGCTATAAATCAACGACATGAAAAGCATGCAAATATAAACGGGAGTTAGAGATTGTTACCAAACCGATGAACGCACCTCTCTAGTTCTCCAAACCAATGGTGGTCCTCTCCACCAAACTCTCCTTGAAAGTGATGCATCCAAATTATTTTCTTTAAGTAGGAACGCATCCACTTCAAGGCACCGCTACTCTCACGTGATGCGAGAGCCCACACTACATCAAAATTTTAGGGGTGGTCTTTGGTACTCATTTTCTTTTGGGTCCATAGGGGTTAGTATCTTTCCTAACCCAAACAAGATTATTTGCTAAATTTTCAA
Source organism: Agave tequilana (assembly GCA_038442645.1). Taxonomy (NCBI): domain Eukaryota; kingdom Viridiplantae; phylum Streptophyta; class Magnoliopsida; order Asparagales; family Asparagaceae; genus Agave; species Agave tequilana. The sequence goes on along the minus strand of JAVJIF010011073.1, from coordinate 131,111 downwards.
CATGTAAACGATCATAGCAAAATCTAGCAAGGTGGCCTTTTCGATCACAATGTGTACATGTGTACACATGGGCATACATAGTGTGGAGTTTGTGATCATGATGAGCATGTGTATGCCGTGATGGGTGTATATACAAAGATGGACCTTGTTTCTTACGAATCAAAGTTTCCAAGCGTGTATGATTTAAAGTACATTGGCTCAAAGTGGAGCCCAAACAATCTACACTTTTCTTCAAAATATTTATGTCATTTTTCAATACTAGAAGATAAAGTGGAGCATGCAAAAGATGTGCTAGGTGAAGCTACACTAGCATGGCAAACATGTGAAGACAATTTAATTTTCAAAGATTCATTTTTTTTAAAACAAAATCCAATTCTTTTGTAATGAAATCAATTTCATTTTTCAATGAAAGGTTATCTTTTAAAATAAAATCTAATTTACAAGATAAAACCTCATTGTTTTCAACAACATCATCACAATCCTTTTTGCTTTTCAAAACTCATTTTCCTTTAGAGCAAGTTCTAGTTGAGATTTAAGTGAGTCACGTTCACTTGAAATCTCTTCCTTCTCTTGCAAAATCAATTCAAAATTTGAACACAAATTCTTTAATTCTTCTTTTAGTTCAAAATTATTCTTTTTCAACAAATCATGTTTTTCCAAAAAAATTTTCAAGTTTGAGCAAGTTCCATATTCAATGTTTGAACTTCAAAACAACCATGGCAATAGGAACTAGAGCTATCATCTAGTTGAGAATCCGATTGTACCTCAAGGGAGTTTTTCCCTTGGACCATGAGGCAATGCTCGTCGGACTTGTCTCTCTAGATCTTCTCAACTTGTTTATATTCTTGGTTGCTCGGGAGAAGTCAAAATGCTCCAAACTGCAAAATCCGAATCATAATGAGCAAACACATGTAAAAGATCTTCATTAAGAGATGCTCTAAGTGTCTAAAGTGCTAATGCATTTGCCTTTTATGCTTGCTAGTATTAGGATAGGATTCTTGCGTAGTGGCTTGATAAACTAGATGTCCTAGGCTTTTTAAATGACTACTCATCTTGGCTTCCAAATATCATGTCTAGAAAAATCAAACATAGGAGGGCTATCCATGAGTGTAAACTAAATGTGTGCAAATGAAAAATGCAAATGAAGATTAGCAAACCAAGATCTCACTCTAGGTGGTTAAACCTAAATATCAGGAGCGTAGGCTCTGATACCAATTGTAAATCACCTAGAGGGGGGTGAATAGGTGATGATACTAATCCAGTGAACTTAATGCGGAATTAAAAACTAATTGCAATTAACAAGAGATGCACACTCAAACAAGCCAAGCAAATAATTATGAATGAACAATATGAATTTATGCAAGGCACAATATAGAGAGAGAGAGAGAGTAAGAGCCAAGGGATCAAGCGTAAATAAAAAGATATGTTTCGAGGTTCGAGCACCTAGCTCTACATCCCGCCTTCACACAGAAGGATTTCAACTCACTAGCTTGTCCACAAAGGACTCCCACAAAGGGAACCTCCACCGAGGATTTGGGGCAATAACAATTACAAGGAGTACCCAACTCCTCTCTTTACAAACACAACCTCCTCCTTGAGGACAACACCAAGCCAACAAACATTCACCTCACAACTTGAGGGATTAGCACAAAGCTACACAAGGATCACCTCACAACTTGAGGGATACAACCCAATAGCACAACCTCCTCAACACAATGAGGGAAAGGCACAAAGCCAAGTTAAGATAAGGTTTACAACTTGGTGATCAAAAGACCACAAACAATCTCTTTTCTCACACAAAGATCCTATAGAATAAGATAGTAGATGTAGCTCAAGTGTGGAGAAAATCAAAGGAATGGAAATCAAAAACTCAAAGAAAATCCTTGGGAAAAACTAGAAACCAAGATAAAGATGTTGAATCAAACACTTTTCCCAAAACCCTTTCTTTGATTTTCCAAACCCTAGCAAAAACACCAAATAGATTGTTCAATTTAAAGCCCAAAAACTTCTTTTGATTGCTGTGAAAAACACTAGAGAGTCAGGAAAAATTAGCACCAAAAATCTTAGAGAAAACCTTTTTCCAATGGGGTATTTATAGCCCCCAGAAAATTATACCCCGTTGGCAGCAGAAAACTGCCAAAAATGAACTACGGTCGACCGATCGGTCGACCGGCCAACGATCACATTTGACCGCTGGCAGCTACCGGTTGACCGGGGCGGTCGACCGTCCCCAGAACCAGAGAGCAATGGCTCTCTGGCCGGTCGACCGCTCGGTCGACCTGGAGAAAACCCGAGTGCAACCTGCTCTCAGTCAGTCGACCGTGCGGTCGACCGGCTTATGGGTAAGCCAGCGTGCACGTATCCGTGCACGTCGGTCGACCGCTACGGTGGCTACTTGTATGGTCGACCGACCGGTCGACCGACCTAGCCTGGCAGAGAACAGTTCTGGTCAGAAAAACATGTAATTTTAAATTCTAAAAATTCCCATAAAATCTCTAAAATTACAAAAAAATAGTTTTATCATTTTATTGTGAAATATAGACTTGTGATAAAAATTCATCACAAATAACAAACATTTTGAAACATTTTTGTGCCTTATCATTTTTACCAAAAATCAAAAACTGTATTTTCTAAAACTTGAATTTTTGAATTAAAAATTTGTCCAAGACTTATCCAAATACAAAAACATGATATTAAACAACTTTTAGGCATGATGAATATGGATATAATCCAATATTCATGAAACAATATAAATATCCATGTTTTTTGACTTTAAATCCCAAAAATGTTTTGTTAAAATACCAAAACGTAAAACACATGAATAAGTAAGTCAAAACTAAGTTTGTTTAGGAAGTTAAGCATGCATGTATATAGAACAAATCTAATATACATTAAACCTTGTAAACTTGTTTGATCTATCTATTCATAAAACCAAGATCGGTTAAACCAAAAACAAAAAAACCGAAACCAATATTCAAAACATGAAACGTGTGTGTTGTGAACTTGAGCATATCATACTATTCTAATTTTTACAAATGGATCTAAACAAATTAAAAACTATGGTACCGAGGTCTTCTTGTAGAGCGCCGTCTCCAAGCCGACTCGATCCAAAACTTCGTGATCCACCGAGTTTGACTTCAATGAGTGCTATATATGATCTTGTCGCTTGGCTCTTGAATCACTATGTAAAAGCTTCCAAACCATCTTTGATGAAGCTAATCACCTACTAACATCTTGATTAATGATCTGAAACTAAGATCACAAGATTATTAGTACACATAACTACATGAGTTAATCATCATCAAAACTAGAGTGGAAAGCCTCTGGGCCAACACTATCTCTACTTAGAAACTCCAAGAAGGAGACAATCTCTACACAAAATGTGCACAACAAAGCCAAGGCACAAGCAAGTCACCTCTACACAAGAGAGAAGGTACAAAACCAAAGCACAACGCAAAGAAGTAGTAGTTACAACACTTAGTGATCACAAAGATCACAAACAATATCTCTCACAATACAAGATCCTAAAGGATAGATTTTGTAATGAATAGCTCAAGCTTGTAAGAAAACAAAAATTTTGAAAATGATGCTCTTTAGAAAATAATTGGAAAAAACTCCTTTGAAGATATAGAAGATAAAAGCTCAAAACTTGTAATCCCAAAAACTTGTTTTCTTGATTTTTCAAAACTTTGAAACAATATGAAGATATAGATTTTAAGCCCATCAACTTGTTGAAAACTCTTTACAAAGTAAGGAATAAAACTCTTGAAAACTGGTAAAAATATCTTTACAATCGTAGAGAAAAACTCTCCCCAAAACTCATATTTATAGGCTAAATAAAAAGTAGCTGATGTGGGTCAAACCATACAAGAAATGGCCGATCGGTTGACCGGGCTGAAAATCACCTAGAGGGGGGTGAATAGGTGATTATGCTAATCTAATGAACTTAATGGAATTTAAAAACTATTGCAATAAACAAGAGATGCACACACAAACAAGCCAAGCAAATAATTATGAATGAACAATATGAATAGATGCAAGGCACAAAGTAAAGAGAGAGAGTAAGAGCCAAGGATCAAGCGCAAACAACATGATATGTTTCGAGGTTCGAGCACCCAGCTCTACATCCCCGCCTTCACCAAAAGGATTTTAAGTCCACTAGCTTGTCCACAAAGGACTCCCACAAAGGGAACCTCCACCGAGGATTTGGGGCAATCACAATTATAAGGAGTACCCAACTCCTCTCCTCACAAACTCAACCTCCTCCTTGAGGCACAACTCCAAGCCAACAACAATCACCTCACAACTTGAGGGATTAGCACAAACCAATACAAGGATCACCTCACAACTTGAGGGATACAACCCAAAGGGACAAAGCCAAGAAAAGATTGGGTTTACAACTTGGTGGTTTAAACAACAACCACAAACAATCTCTTTCTCCCACACAAAGATCCTATAGAATAAGAAAGTAGATGTAGCTCAAGTGTGGAAAAACCAATGGAATGGAAATCAAAATCACAAAGAAAATCCTTGGGAAAAACTGAAACCAAGATATAGAAGTTGAATCAAAACTCTGTTTCCAAAAACCCTTTTCTTTGATATTCCAAACCCTAGCAAAAACACCAAAAGGATTGTTCAATTTAAATCCAAAAACTTCTTTTGATTGCTGTGAAAACACCAGAGAGTAAGGAAAAATTCGCACAAAAAATCTTATAGAAAACTGGCTATTAATGGGGTATTTATAGCCCACAGAAAAATATAGCCGTTGGCAGCAGAAAACTGTCAAAAATGACTACCGGTCGACCGTGCGCGTCGACCAGCCAACGGTCACATTTTGACCGTTGCCAGCTAACGGTCGACCGCCCGGTCGACCGAAACAAACAGAGAGTTGCCTGCATGTAGTCGGTTGCCCGTGCGGTCGACCGGACCATGTGGCAGCCAGCGTGCACGTATCCGTGCATGTCGGTCGACTGATACAGTCGACCGGCTAATTGGTGCGGTCGACCGACCTAGCCTGGCAGAGACTGTTCTGGTCAGCAAAAAACATGTAATTTTTAATCCTAAAAATTCCCATTAAATCTCTAAAAATCCACAAAAATAGTTTTATCATTTTTCATTGAAATATAAACTTGTGTTAAAAAGTTTAACACAAATCTCAAACATTTTGAACTATTTTTTTGTTATAGAAATTTTGCCAAAAACCAAAAACTGTATTTTCTAAAACTTGAATTTTTGAATAGAAAATACGTTTTGTCCAAAACTCATCCAAATACAAAAACATGATATTAAACAACATTTAGGCATGATGTGTATGGATATAATCCTATATACATGAAACATATAAATATCCATATTTTTGACATTAATTCCAAAAATATGTTTTGTTAGAAATACCAAAACATAAAACACATGAAATAGACTATCAAACTAAGTTTGTTTAAATAGTTGAAGCATGCATGTATATAGAACAAATCTAATATACATTAAACCATATAAACTTGTTTTGAATCTATCTATTCATGCAAACCAAGATCGGTTAAACCAAAACGGAAAAACCGAAAACCAATATTCAAAACATGAAACGTGTGTGTTGTGAACTTGAGCATATCATACTATTCTAATCTTTACAATTTGGATCTAAACACAAAACTAAACTAGGGTACCTAAGTCTTCTTGACGATCTTCAATCTTCAAGCCGACTCGATCCCAAACGTGATCCACCGAGTGCAAAGGTATGATCTTGATGCTCGGGCATGGGAATCACCAAGTGAAGGCTTCCAAACTCCTCTTTTTGAAGCAATCACCAATTAATATCTTGCTTAATGATCTGTAACAAAAATCACAAGATTATTAGTAAACATAACTACATGAGTTAATCATCATCAAAACTAGGGTGGAAAGCCTTTGGGCCAACAATCTCCCCCTTTTTGATGATGACAAAACTCATGGAGTTATATATGCATGGATTAAAGTTAAGCTTCAAAGAAGCTCCCCCTTAACTCATGCATAAACAAATAAACAATAGATATGCAATGAAAGCTCTTAAACATGAATGCATACATAGATATGCATAAACAATAAAAAGTTCTACATACCAATGAAATGTTTAAAAAACAAAACATGCTCTAGATACCAATTAAAATTAAACTAAATTAAACTTAATATATGCAAAACACAAACATGCATATATAAAACTCAATCAAACTCAAAATCTTTCTCCCCCTTTTTGTCAATCATCAACAAAGGGGTAAACAATCAAAACAAAACAAAATCTTCTCACCCTTTTTAATACAAAGAATCAATCATCAATAAAGGGTTAAATGCAAAACTAAATCAATACATTTTTCTCCCCCTTTTTGTCTAAAACAAAACAAAACCAATTAGGGGTGACAATCAATTAAGGTACCAATTGAAAATATGTCAAAGAATAGCATCTTGATACCAATTGAAAGGAAACAAACAAACAAAAAAAATATTGATACCAATTTTAAGCAAAACACATGAAAATCTTGCTACCAATTGAAATTAAACATAATAAATTTTGAATGTCTAAACAAAAATTTTGATATCAATTGTAAATAATTTTCATTTTGAACATATGATACCAAATTTGAATTTTCAATCATAAAGTATGGGAGTACAAATACCAATTGAAAGACAAAATTAAATTTTCTCGCCCTTTATGAAATACAAACTAAAACAATGCATAGGCTTGATACCAATTTAAAAGTAATCAATTGGAACAAAATTGAAGCTCAAGCTTAGCATAAACACAAACATATATATGTATGGAAAATAGATACCAATTGAAATTGTTATTCTTGGAATTGAAACATACATACATACAAACATATATGAGTATACAAGAAAGGTCAAAATTGATACCAATTGAAAGAATTCAATGATACCAATTGAAATAACAATAAGATCAAGTGTATATCACATATAACCTAGCCTCGCAATCATGGTTCAAGTTTTTAAATGATTTTCAATATAAGGCATACATGAACATGATCTCCCATCCAACCTCCCATAGAAGGTAGGGGTTTTCAAAAATAGATTTGAAAATGTAGTATGTTTGAAAATCTCTGCCATAGTGAAGAATACGAACTAGTTAAATGGAAATCTTGTTAACTAGTACGAAATCCTTCAAGTAAGGAATAAAATAAAATTATTTTTCATGAAACACATGTAAATCACATGATTACTAAACACTCAAAGTCCATAAAACTCATATCAAATTCTCATGAAAACAAATCATGAGTAAACTAATAAAGTGAGTGTATAAGTATAATGTGACACATATCAACATGAAAATATTCAATTAAGCTTGTGTAAAATTCCTTAAAAACATGAAAATATGAAAAACTAGATTTTCAATACCAATCGAAATTACCTAAAAACATGAAAATCATAGAAATAATTTAAACTTCAAGGCATATGTATGTCATGTACAAACTAAAGTATACATACATATCATAAACATAATGAGTCCACAAAAGTATATGCTTGAAGGATGTACATGTATAATCAATAGTTTGGACAAGATAGACATATACATGAAGTTAAAATACATGATCATAGAAACATATTCAAAATGAGGAATACAAGTTAGAATGCATGAATCATCAAAGTTAGACTATACTAGCACATCCAATGGGTACAAATAGGCATTCAAGCATAAACATAAAGAATTTACTTGTGGCCCATTCTATGTACAAGTATAAATCCTAGTTTTCATGAAAACTAACATCTAAACATATATTCAAATCAAGAAGCATAAAACGACACATAAATCAATATGAAAGACATAAAAATGATCATGAAGAAAATTCACATGCTATTAGAATCATGAAATACATAATAGCCAAACAAATGGTGAGAACACAACAAATGGGTCCATCTAAACATGGGTGATCTCAAAAGCTATACATGTATGTCAAAGGTCTAATAAACATGGCATTCAACATACTAAACAAAACATGATTCAACAAAACAAAAATCATAAACATCCACATGATCATTATGTATATGCATGTGCATTAGATCTAGGGCATACATATTAGTTTAAACAAGGTGAGAACAGTAAATATAGATCCATATAAAACATGGGTGTCTCAAGTAACTAAACATGTATATCACTAATCTAATGATCATGGCATAATCATAATAATCAACAAACATTAAAACATGCTATAAACAATAATATGAAAAGCATGCTAATTAAAAACGGGAGTTAGAGAATGATACCAAAACCGATGAAGGCACCTCTCTAGTTCTCCTAACCAATGATGGTCCTTCTCCACCAAACTCCCCCTTGAAAGTGATGCATCCAAATATGGTTCTCTTTAAGCTTGGAACGATCCACCTCAAGGCACCGTTACTCTCACGTGATGCGAGAGCCCACACCTACATCAAATACATGAGGGGTGGTCTTTGGTACCCATTTTCTTTTGGGTCTATAGGGGTTAGTATCTTTCCTAACCCCAACAAGATTATTTGCTAAATTTTCAACATGTAAACGATCATAGCAAAATCTAGCAAGGTGGCCTTTTCGACCACAATGTGTACATGTGTACACATGAGCATACATGTAATGGTGGTAACCGTGGGAAGCATGTGTATGCCGTGGAGGGTGTACATGTAAAAATGGACCTTGTTTCTTACGAACCAAAGTTTCCAAGCGTGTATGATTAGAAGTACATTGGCTCAAAGTGGAGCCCAAACAATCTACACTTTTCTTCAAAACATTTATGTCATTTTCAATAGTTGAAGATAAAGTGGAGCATGCAATAGGAGTGCTAGAACAAGAAGCTATACTAGCATGACAAACATGAGAATCAATATCAATTTTCAAAAATTCATTTTTCTTTAAACCAAATCCAATTCTTTAGTTATGAAATCAATTTCATTTTTCAAAACAAGGTTATCTTTTAAAACAAAATCCAATTTAGAAGATAAAACCTCATTGTTTTTCATAACATCATCACAATCATTTTTGCTTTTTAAAACATCAATCTCTTTTAGGGCAAGGTCTAGTTGAGATCTTAGTGAGTCACGTTCACTAGTAATCTCTTCCTTCTCTTGCAAAACCGATTCAAAAGTTGAGCATAAATCCTTCATTTCTTCTTTTAGTTCAAGATTATTCTTTTTCAAAAGATTAAGTTTTTCCAAAAAAATTTCAAGCTTTGTGGCAAGTTCCATATTTAAAGTTTGAGCTTCTAAACAACCATCGCAATAGGAACTAGAGCAATCATCTAATTGAGAATCCGATTGTACCTCAAGGGAGTCTTTCCCTTGGACCATGAGGCAATGCTCGTCGGACTTGTCTCTCCTAGATCTTCTCAACTTGTTGATAATCACGGGTAGCTCGGGAGACGTCAATATGCTCTAAACTGAAAAAGCCGAGTCATAACGATCAAACACATATAAAAGATCTTCATTAAGAGAAGCTCTAAGTGTTTTAAGTGCTAATGCATTGGCCTTTTTATGCTTGCTACTATTAGGGAAGGATTCCATAGTGGAGGCTTGATAAACTAGATGTCCTAGTCTTTTCAAATGGCTACTCATATTGGCCTTCCAAACATCAAGTCTAAAAAATTCAAACATAGGAGGGCTATCGATGAGTGCAACTTTATGTGTGCAAATGAACAATGCAAATGAAGATTAGCAAAACAAGATCTCACTCCTAGGTGGTTAAACCTAAATATCAGAAGCGGAGGCTCTGATACCAATTGAAAATCACCTAGAGGGGGGTGAATAGGTGATTATGCTAATCTAATGAACTTAATACGGAATTTAAAAACTAATTGCAATAAACAAGAGATGCACACACAAACAAGCCAAGCAAATAATTATGAATGAACAATATGAATAGATGCAAGGGACAAAGTAAAGAGAAAGAGTAAGAGCTAAGGGATCAAGCGCAAACAACAAGATATGTTTCGAGGTTCGAGCACCCAGCTCTACATCCCTTCCTTCACCAGAAGGATTTTAAGTCCACTAGCTTGTCCACAAAGGACTCCCACAAAGGGAACCTCCACCGAGGATTTGGGGCAATCACAATTACAAGGAGTACCCAACTCCTCTCCTTACAAACTCAACCTCCTCCTTGAGGCACAACTCCAAGCCAACAACAATCACCTCACAACTTGAGGGATTAGCACAAACCAATACAAGGATCACCTCACAACTTGAGGGATACAACCCAAAGGCATAAAGTTAAGAAAAGATTGGGTTTACAACTCGGTGGTCTAAACAACAACCACAAACAATCTCTTTCTCCCACACAAAGATCCTATAGAATAAGAAAGTAGATGTAGCTCAAGTGTGGAGAAAACCAATGGAATGGAAATCAAAATCACAAAGAAAATCCTTGGGAAAAACTGAAACCAAGATATAGAAGTTGAATCAAAACTCTTTTTGCCAAAACCCTTTTCTTTGATATTCCAAACCCTAGCAAAAACACCAAAAAGATTGTTCAATTTAAATCCAAAAACTTCTTTTGATTGCTGTGAAAACACCAGAGAGTAGGGAAAAATTCGCACAAAAAATTTTATAGAAAACTGGCCATTAATGGGGTATTTATAGCCCACAGAAAAATATAGCCGTTGGCAGCAGAAACTGCCAAAAATGACCTACCGGTCGACTGGCCAACGGTCACATTTTGACTGTTGCCAGCTAACGGTCGATCGCCCGGTCGACCAAAACAAATAGAGAGTTGCCTGCATGCAGTCGGTCGCCCGTGCGGTCGACCGGACCATGTGGCAGCCAGCATGCACGTATCCGTGCACGTTGGTCGACTGATACGGTCGACCGGCTACTTGGTGCGGTCGACCGTGGGGGTCGACCGACCTAGCCTGGGAGAGACTGTTCTGGTCAGCAAAAACATGTAATTTTTTAATCCTAAAAATTCTCATTAAATCTCTAAAAATCCACAAAAATAGTTTTATCATTTTTCATTGAAATACAAACTTGTGTTAAAAAATTTAACACAAACTCAAACATTTTGAACTATTTTTGTGTTATAGAAATTTTGCCAAAAACCAAAAACTGTATTTTCTAAAACTTGGATTTTTGAATAGAAAATACGTTTTGTCCAAAACTCATCCAAATACAAAAACATGATATTAAACAATATTTAGGCATGATGTATATGGATATAATCCCATATACATGAAACATATAAATATCCGTGTTTTTGACATTAATTCCAAAAATATGTTTTGTTAGAAATACCAAAATATAAAACACATGAAATAGACTATCAAACTAAGTTTGTTTAAATAGTTGAAGCATGCATGTATATAGAACAAATCTAATATACATTAAACATATAAACTTGTTTTGAATCTATCTATTCATGCAAACCAAGATCGGTTAAACCAAAAACGGAAAAACCGAAAACCAATATTCAAAACATGAAACGTGTGTGTTGTGAACTTGAGCATATCATACTATTCTAATCTTTACAATTTGGATCTAAACACAAAACTAAACTAGGGTACCTAAGTCTTCTTGACGATCTTCAATCTTCAAGCCGACTCGATCCCAAACGTGATCCACCGAGTGCAAAGGTATGATCTTGATGCTCGGGCATGGGAATCACCAAGTGAAGGCTTCCAAACTCCTCTTTTTGAAGAAATCACCAACTAATATCTTGCTTAATGATCTGTAACAAAAATCACAAGATTATTAGTAAACATAACTACATGAGTTAAACATCATCAAAACTAGGGTGGAAAGCCTTTGGGCCAACAATCTCCCCCTTTTTGATGATGACAAAACTCATGGAGTTGTATATGCATGGATTAAAGTTAAGCTTCAAAGAAGCTCCCCCTTAACTCATGCATAAACAAATAAACAATAGATATGCAATGAAAGCTCTTAAACATGAATGCATACATAGATATGCATAAACAATAAAAAGTTCTACATACCAATGAAATGTTTAAAAAACAAAACATGCTCTAGATACCAATTAAAATTAAACTTAATATATGCAAAACACAAACATGCATATATAAAACTCAATCAAACTCAAAATCTTTCTCCCCTTTTTGTCAATCATCAACAAAGGGGTAAACAATCAAAACAAAACAAAATCTTCTCACCCTTTTTAATACAAAGAATCAATCATCAATAAAGGGTTAAATGCAAAACTAAATCATACATTTTTCTCCCCCTTTTTGTCTATAACAAAACAAAACCAATTAGGGGTGACAATCAATTAAGGTACCAATTGAAAATATGTCAAAGAATAGCATCTTGATACCAATTGAAAGGAAACAAACAAACAAAAAAAATATTGATACCAATTTTAAGCAAAACACATGAAAAATCTTGCTACCAATTGAAATTAAACATAATAAATTTTGAATGTCTAAACAAAAATTTTGATATCAATTGTAAATAATTTTCATTTTGAACATATGATACCAAATTTGAATTTTCAATCATAAAGTATGGGAGTACAAATACCAATTGAAAGACAAAATTAAATTTTCTCCCCCTTTATGAAATACAAACTAAAACAATGCATAGGCTTGATACCAATTTAAAAGTAATCAATTGGAACAAAATTGAAGCTCAAGCTTAGCATAAACACAAACATATATATGTATGGAAAATAGATACCAATTGAAATTGTTATTCTTGGAATTGAAACATACATACATACAAACATATATGAGTATACAAGAAAGGTCAAAATTGATACCAATTGAAAGAATTCAATGATACCATTGAAATAACAATAAGATCAAGTGTATATCTCATATAACCTAGCCTCGCAATCATGGTTCAAGTTTTTAAATGATTTTCAATATAAGGCATACATGAATATGATCTCCCATCCAACCTCCCATAGAAGGTAGGGGTTTTCAAAAATAGATTTGAAAATGTAGTATGTTTGAAAATCTCTACCATAGTGAAGAATACGAACTAGTTAAATGGAAAATCTTGTTAACTAGTATGAAATCCTTCAAGTAAGGAATAAAATAAAATTGTTTTTCATGAAACACATGTAAATCACATGATTACTAAACACTCAAAGTGCATAAAGCTCATATCAAATTCTCATGAAAACAAATCATGAGTAAACTAATAAAGTGAGTGTACAAGTATAATGTGACACATATCAACATGAAAATATTCAATTAAGCTTGTGTAAAATTCCTTAAAAACATGAAAATATGAAAAACTAGATTTTCAATACCAATCGAAATTACCTAAAAACATGAAAATCATAGAAATAATTTAAACTTCAAGGCATATTTATGTCATGTACAAACTAAAGTATACGTACATATCATAAACATAATGAGTCCACAAAAGTATATGCTTGAAGGATGTACATGTATAATCAATAGTTTGGACAAGATAGACATATACATGAAGTTAGAATACATGATCATAGAAACATATTCAAAATGAGGAATACAAGTTAGAATGCATGAATCATCAAAGCTAGACTATACTAGCACATCCAATGGGTACAAATAGGCATTCAAGCATAAACATAAAGAATTTACTTGTGGCCCATTCTATGTACAAGTATAAATCCTAGTTTTCATGAAAACCAACATCTAAACATATATTCAAATCAAGAAGCATAAAACGACACATAAATCAATATGAAAGACATAAAAATGATCATGAAGAAAATCCACATGCTATTAGAATCATGAAATACATAATAGCCAAACAAATGGTGAGAACACAACAAATGGGTCCATCTAAACATGGGTGATCTCAAAAGTTATACATGTATGTCAAAGGTCTAATAAACATGGCATTCAACATACTAAACAAAACATGATTCAACAAAACAAAAATCATAAACATCCACATGATCATTATGTATATGCATGTGCATTAGATCTAGGGCATACATATTAGTTTAAACAAGGTGAGAACAGTAAATATAGATCCATATAAAACATGGGTGTCTCAAGTAACTAAACATGTATATCACTAATCTAATGATCATGGCATAATCATAATAATCAACAAACATTAAAACATGCTATAAACAATAATATGAAAAGCATGCTAATTAAAAACGGGAGTTAGAGAATGATACCAAAACCGATGAAGGCACCTCTCTAGTTCTCCCAACCAATGATGGTCCTTCTCCACCAAACTCCCCCTTGAAAGTGATGCTCCAAATATGGTTCTCTTTAAGCTTGGAACGATCCACCTCAAGGCACCGTTACTCTCACGTGATGCGAGAGCCCACACCTACATCAAATACATGAGGGGTGGTCTTTGGTACCCATTTTCTTTTGGGTCTATAGGGGTTAGTATCTTTCCTAACCCCAACAAGATTATTTGCTAAATTTTCAACTTGTAAACGATCATAGCAAAATCTAGCAAGGTGGCCTTTTCGACCACAATGTGTACATGTGTACACATGAGCATACATGTAATTGTGGTAACCGTGGGAAGCATGTGTATGCCGTGGAGGGTGTACATGTAAAAATGGACCTTGTTTCTTACGAACCAAAGTTTCCAAGCGTGTATGATTAGAAGTACATTGGCTCAAAGTGAAGCCCAAACAATCTACACTTTTCTTTAAAACATTTATGTCATTTTCAATAGTTGAAGATAAAGTGGAGCATGCAATAGGAGTGCTAGAACAAGAAGCTATACTAGCATGACAAACATGAGAATCAATATCAATTTTCAAAGATTCATTTTTCTTTAAAATCAAATCCAATTCTTTAGTTATGAAATCAATTTCATTTTTCAAAACAAGGTTATCTTTTAAAACAAAATCCAATTTAGAAGATAAAACCTCATTGTTTTTCACAACATCATCACAATCATTTTTGCTTTTTAAAACATCAATCTCTTTTAGGGAAAGGTCTAGTTGAGATCTTAGTGAGTCACGTTCACTAGTAATCTCTTCCTTCTCTTGCAAAACCGATTCAAAAGTTGAGCATAAATCCTTCATTTCTTCTTTTAGTTTAAGATTATTCTTTTTCAAAAGATTAAGTTTTTCCAAAAATTTTTCGAGCTTTGTGGCAAGTTCCATATTTAAAGTTTGAGCTTCTAAACAACCATCGCAATAAGAACTAGAGCAATCATCTAATTGAGAATCCGATTGTACCTCAAGGGAGTCTTTCCCTTGGACCATGAGGCAATGCTCGTCGGACTTGTCTCTCCTAGATCTCCTCAACTTGTTGATAATCACGGGTAGCTCGGGAGACGTCAATATGCTCTAAACTGCAAAAGCCGAGTCATAACGATCAAACACATATAAAAGATCTTCATTAAGAGAAGCTCTAAGTGTTTTAAGTGCTAATGCATTGGCCTTTTTATGCTTGCTACTATTAGGGAAGGATTCCATAATGGAGGCTTGATAAAGTAGATGTCCTAGTCTTTTCAAATGGCTACTCATATTGGCCTTCCAAACATCAAGTCTAAAAAATTCAAACATAGGAGGGCTATCGATGAGTGCAACTTTATGTGTGCAAATGAACAATGCAAATGAAGATTAGCAAACCAAGATCTCACTCCTAGGTGGTTAAACCTAAATATCAGAAGCGGAGGCTTTGATACCAATTGAAAATCACCTAGAGGGGGGTGAATAGGTGATTATGCTAATCTAATGAACTTAATACGGAATTTAAAAACTAATTGCAATAAACAAGAGATGCACACACAAACAAGCCAAGCAAATAATTATGAATGAACAATATGAATAGATGCAAGGGACAAAGTAAAGAGAAAGAGTAAGAGCTAAGGGATCAAGCGCAAACAACAAGATATGTTTCGAGGTTCGAGCACCCAGCTCTACATCCCTGCCTTCACCAGAAGGATTTTAAGTCTACTAGCTTGTCCACAAAGGACTCCCACAAAGGGAACCTCCACCGAGGATTTGGGACAATCACAATTACAAGGAGTACCCAACTCCTCTCCTTACAAACTCAACCTCCTCCTTGAGGCACAACTCCAAGCCAACAACAATCACCTCACAACTTGAGGGATTAGCACAAACCAATACAAGGATCACCTCACAACTTGAGGGATACAACCCAAAGGCATAAAGTTAAGAAAAGATTGGGTTTACAACTCGGTGGTCTAAACAACAACCACAAACAATCTCTTTCTCCCACACAAAGATCCTATAGAATAAGAAAGTAGATGTAGCTCAAGTGTGGAGAAAACCAATGGAATGGAAATCAAAATTACAAAGGAAATCCTTGAGAAAAACTGAAACCAAGATATAGAAGTTGAATCAAACTCTTTTTGCCAAAAACCCTTTTCTTTGATATTCCAAACCCTAGCAAAAATACCAAAAAGATTGTTCAATTTAAATTCAAAAACTTCTTTTGATTGCTGTGAAAACACCAGAGAGTAAGGAAAAATTCGCACAAAAAATTTTATAGAAAACTGGCCATTAATGGGGTATTATAGCCCACAGAAAAATATAGCCGTTGGCAGCAGAAACTGCCAAAAATGACCTACCAGTCGACTGGCCAACGGTCACATTTTGACCGTTGCCAGCTAACGGTCGATCGCCCGGTCGACCAAAACAAATAGAGAGTTTCCTGCATGCAGTCGGTCGCCCGTGCGGTCGACCGGACCATGTGGCAGCCAGGATGCACGTATCCGTGCACGTTGGTCGACTGATACGGTCGACCGGCTACTTGGTGCGGTCGACCGTGGGGGTCGACCGACCTAGCCTGGGAGAGACTGTTCTGGTCAGCAAAAACATGTAATTTTTAATCCTAAAAATTCTCATTAAATCTCTAAAAATCCACAAAAATAGTTTTATCATTTTTCATTGAAATACAAACTTGTGTTAAAAAATTTAACACAAACTCAAACATTTTGAACTATTTTTGTGTTATAGAAATTTTGCCAAAAACCAAAAACTGTATTTTCTAAAACTTGGATTTTTGAATAGAAAATACGTTTTGTCCAAAACTCATCCAAATACAAAAACATGATATTAAACAACATTTAGGCATGATGTATATGGATATAATCCCATATACATGAAACATATAAATATCCATGTTTTTGACATTAATTCCAAAAATATGTTTTGTTAGAAATACCAAAATATAAAACACATGAAATAGACTATCAAACTAAGTTTGTTTAAATAGTTGAAGCATGCATGTATATAGAACAAATCTAATATACATTAAACCATATAAACTTGTTTTGAATCTATCTATTCATGCAAACCAAGATCGGTTAAACCAAAAACGGAAAAATCGAAAACCAATATTCAAAACATGAAACGTGTATGTTGTGAACTTGAGCATATCATACTATTCTAACCTTTACAATTTGGATCTAAACACAAAACTAAACTAGGGTACCTAAGTCTTCTTGACGATCTTCAATCTTCAAGCCGACTCGATCCCAAACGTGATCCACCGAGTGCAAAGGTATGATCTTGATGCTCGGGCACGGGAATCACCAAGTGAAGGCTTCCAAAACTCCTCTTTTTGAAGCAATCACCAACTAATATATTGCTTAATGATCTGTAACTAAAATCACAAGATTATTAGTAAACATAACTACATGAGTTAATCATCATCAAAACTAGGGTGGAAAGCCTTTGGGCCAACACGGGCTATCGACCGTCAACAGTCATATTTTTTATTATTGGAGTTTGCTGATAGACAGTGAAAACCCGAGAGCTCTGCTTTATTGAATGGTCGACTGGTCGATAGGTCGATCGGTCGAACTCTGCTGCGGTCGACCAGTCAGTCGACTGAGATCAGCTCTCTTGAGTTCGTGCATGTCTGTGCATGACAGTCGACCTACGGTTGATCGACAAAACAACTGAGCTTTGCGGTTGGTCGACTGGCTCAGCCCAAAAACTGTATACATGAACCATTTAAACATACTTTTAAATCATTTTTTATCTCCAATAAATCTCAATAAATTCTAAAAAAAATAAGTTCATGTAACTCAATGAAGTAAAATATGTGTGATAAAAAAAACACATATTATAAACATGTGAACTTGCTTTTGATATATAGAATCCAATCTTGAAGCAAAAATCATATTTTTCAAAAACTCAACTTCTAAATAAAAATCTAATTTTTTTCGAAACTAGCATGAATACAACAACAACTTTGTTAAACTCATTTGAAGCTCAATTTGTATGGATAGAATCCATCCATATATAAAACAATATCGATTTATTTTTGATAATATATATATCAAAATAAGTTTTGAAAAATATAAAACTTAAACTTATAAATTCAATTCATCAAAGTAATTTTTTTAAACACGTTTGAAGCAACAATGTATATAAATGAAATCCAATACACATATAAACCAATATAAACTTGTTATTGATAAAATCTAATTATTAAATTAAAAAAGTAAATATGCGAAACTGAAAACTTTTGTTCTTGAAAACTAATATCAAACTTTGTGTGTGTGAGCTTGAGCAATCAAAACTAATCTATTCTATACACAAGATCTAAACTTACAAACTCTAAACTTAAGTCTTCTTGAAGATCTTTTTCTCCATGTAGACTTGATCCAAACTTGATCCATCGAGGTAGATTTCTCTTGGAGTACTAGATATGATCTTTAAACTGGAGCTCTTAAATCTGTTAGCTTCAAAACTTAACTTTGAATCTTTTTGTTGAAACTAAATGCCAACTAAGATCTTGATTGAATATTTGAAACTTAATAAATATAAGATTATTAGTACTATAACTACATGAGTTAATCATCACCAAAACTTAGAGTGACAGGCCTTTGGTCGAACAATCTCCCTCTTTTTGATGATGACAAAACTCATGAAGTTATATTTGCATGAATTAAGGAGAAGCTTTATGAAATCTCCAGCTTAACTCATACATAGTATAAAATATAGATATCAAATAAATCATTAATGTAAAACACATATATGTAAAAACATATAATCACATACATATATGAACTCTAAATTTCTCTCCCACTTTTGTCAATTCATCAACAAAAGATTAAAGATAACATAATAAATGTGTATGCGATATAAATCTATGAAGAGGAGAGACAATAAGTTACTCCCTCTGCATACGTACAATACGTGGAGAAGAGATGACTAAACCATAACCCACATAAACATAATATACAATATATAGATGGAGATGTTAAGATCCCCTACGCATGTGTATAATATGAAGAGAGGTAAATCTCTTTTTTATACAATATGCTCATCATAAATTATATATTGAGAAATCTTTAAGTTAACTTCTTTTGTATATAGGCAATACGTATGAAAAACAAATGTTTGGTGCATGAGAAAGAAATCAAAACAAATAATCTCAATTGTAAACAACTGTATACTAATTGAAAATTGAAAATGATTTTAAATCAATTTTGATACCAATTTACAAAATAATTTTGATACTAATTGAAAATTTAAACACGATACCAATTGACTAGAAACTAAAAGCCCGTGATGCCAATTTTAAAATTCTAAATAATTTTAAAAGGTAGATACCAGTTGTGATAATTGATACCAATTGAAAATATGAGCTTTAAATATTTTTCTCAAAAAGTAGAGAATAAGATACCAATTAAAATTTAAATCAAGAAAATTCTCCCCCTTTTTTGAAACAATCAAAAAATCAATGCATAAACTTTGAAAAGTGACATTAATAGAAAGTGATACCAAATCATGATACCAATTGAAATGAATATTAATTTATGATTCTAATTTAAAGTGACATAAGCTTAGCATGAAAGCAATTGTGCTATAAAAATATGTATGGATATTATTAAATAAGCACAAAGAATCATATATATAAGTTAATGAAATACCAGTCATAATAAGGAGCATACATATATAGATAAATAAGAATGAATATACAAAAATCAAATATCATGAGAATCATGTGTATAACACATTGAAATCATCAACCTACATGCACATATTAAAAGAATAGTCATATAAGTATTTAAGACATGATTACTCAATCAACCTTCCACTAAGGGTAGAAGTTCAAAAATAATGATTTGAAAATAGTTCAGTATAAATTGAAGATACTACCAAGTGAAGAATAAAATAACTAATTTTAAAACAATTTTGAAAAGTAGATCAAAATTATTTAAATACATCTCAAGAAATATGATAATTACATAAGAATTGTCAATCAAAATCTATATAGTATGAACATGCTTATGAATGAAATGCAAGGAACAAAGTCCATTAGCAATTACATGAGTAAACACAAGACGAGTACACAAGATTCATGTAAATAGCATTTTCATGAAAGTAAACAATTTTTCATTTTTTACAAAACATAAACTCATATGAAATTATTTTTCAAAATTTGACACATAGAAAAATTGATGAGATCACAAATCAAGAAAATTCTCTTTCTCAAAACATGATATATCATATAGAATACAAGAATCATCAAAAGTAGGACATACAAATTCAATAAATATGAAATGAGTACATGAAAGCAATAGAGCTAGTAAAGTATAAGAATCTAGTGTAACTGAAGAATTGTACATGTATAACACAGGTTATAACAAGATTGCAAATACATGAAGTAAATGCCAATGAAACAATCTCACAAATACAAACATGTGTATGAATAATTTAAAAAATGATTTTAAAATTAATTCAAAAATAAAGAAAATTATTTTCAAAGAATTATAGGTGCAAATATAAGAATCATCAAAAGTAGAATATACACATATTGCTAAACAATAATTGAGCACACGAATAATATGAATCAATCATGATACGAATCAAGAGTGTATCTCAAAAGTTTATACATATACATCACAAGTTCTAACAAAGTTTTCATTCAAACAAATAATCTAAACAAATAATATATGCTTATAAACAACCACACAAAACATATCTATAACTAAAGCGGAGGATAAAAATAATCACCGATACTGATAAAGCTAACTCCATTTCTAAAAACCATGGTGGTTCTCTCACCTAACTCCTTGATAGTGATGTATACATTTAGTTGTCCAACAAACTCAATTGCATCCACCACCAAGATACCAAGACTCTCACATCTTGTGTGAGCCCACACTTACATCAAAAACAATCGGTGTGGATTTTGGTACCCAAATCTTTTTGAGTCCTTGGGTTAGTATTTTTCTAACCCAATATGAGCATTAGAAATATTTATTTATCGTAGCAAAATTATGTCAAATGGCATTTGCGACCCCAATGTGTATAAATGTACACTCTAGCATACATATTGGTCTGAGCATAGTGTGCATGTGTAGCCATGGATAGTGTGCATGCAAATATAGAGAACGTTTTCTACGAAACATAAATTTCAATCTCTTGTTATCAAAACACATTGGCTCAAGGTAGAGCCTAAATAATCAATCTCCTTTCTTAAAACACAAATATCATTTTTAATAATAGGAGAAGAAATAATACTAGTATGAGAAACAAAATTCTTTTCTTTAAAAGAGAAGTAGAAATATTTTTCAGAGCTACCTTTTCTTTTGAAATGCAATCTCTATCTTTGAAAATCAACGCAATTTTGTTTTTCAAAAAAACATTTTATTTCAAAACAAGATCAAGTTTGAAGATAAAACATAATTTTCTTTTGAAGCAAAATTATCCTCTTTTGAAACCAAATCATTTTTTTTTCAAAATCTCATTTTATTTAAAACAAAATAAAGTTGAATCTTCAAAGAATCCTTTCATTTGAAATTTCTTATTTTTATTTCAAAATACAATCTAATTTTGAAGACAGAGAATCATTTTTATTCAATTGTAAACCTTTATTTTTCAATAATTTACAGTCTGCATGTAAATCCTCACAACACATGGATGCGTGCATTCTCACTAGACACACTGGCATTATCATTAGATACACTTGCATTATCATCAAGATTGAATTTCGAGTTTACCTCAAGGGAGCCATTCCCTTGGACCATGTAGCATGCTTGTTCGAAATCATTTTCACTTGATTCTCTCTCCAAATCATTTGAATCTTGTTCTTCAAGAGAGATCAACGTGTTCCATATTGTAAAGGTGAAATCACAATTAGCAACCCTAAAAAGATAATCATTATTTAGGGTTTCTTGAGTACAATCATGGCTTATGTATTAATCTCTAAATATTTATCATTTTCAATATATGATCTTTTCGTAGTGGCAAGATAAACATGCATTCCTAGGTTTTAAGATATGAACTAATTTTAAATTTTACAAATCGATGTTAGAAATATCAAACATAAGTAGAGAAAGATAATCCATGAGTGTAAGTAAAATAAATATAGTGATTAGCAAAAATAGAGATTAGCAAAGCAAGGATCATTTCCTCGGTAGTTAAACCGAATATCAAGAGCATTAACTCTGATACAAATTAAAAATACACATAGAGGGGGTGGATAGGTGTAGTGCTAATCAAATATAGAATTTAAAACTTTTACACTGATGAAACTAATACACAATAAGAGTGAAGCTGAATTCTCGGTGAAAGTTTCTAGAACTTCTCCTCAAAATTCCTCTAGACTAAGAGTTGAGGTGCTTCAATATCTCTCTTAGTACAGTATATGTGTGAGTACATAAACAATATCAAACATATATATATATATATATATATATATATATATATATATATATATAAACAATAATTGCAATGAAAGATATTAAAAGAGTAGAGTTGAGAGAGAGAGAGAGATAGCAAATGCAAACACAAGAAAATGTTTCGAGATTCGAGCGCCAAGCTCTACGTCCCCACCTTCACTGTGTGAAGGATTTCTACTATCTCCACTAGAAAATCCACAAAAGAAACAAGCTCTACGCAAGAGGTGGGCACAAAGCTAATGCACAAAGTAAGTCACCTCTACATAAGAGGAAAGGCACAAAGCCAAAGCACAAAGCAAAAAAAGTGGTTACAATACTTGGTGATCACAAATATCACAAACAATACCTCTCACAATATAAGATTCTAAAAGATAAATTTTACAATGAATAGCTTATGTTTTGTGAGAAAACAAAGATTTTAAAAACAAAGCTCTTTAGAAAATAATTGGAAAAAACCCCTTTAATGATATAAAAGATAGAAGCTCAAAACTTGAATCCCAAAAAATTGATTTCTTTGATTCTCCAAAACTTTGAAACAATATAAAGATATAAATTTTAAGCCCAAAAAACTTATTGAAAACTCTCTAGAAAGTAGGCAATAATGCTTTTGAAAACTGGTAAAAATTATCTTGACAATCTTAGATATAAACTCTCCCAAAAATCCATATTATGGTTAAATAAAAACAAGCAGTTGAGGGTCAAATCATGCCAGGAATGGCCGATCGGTGGACCGGGTGGTCGACTGCAAATGGTCATATTTTTGACCATTAGGATTTGCCGGTCGACCGGGCGGTCGATCGAGAAAACTTGAGAGCTTTGCAGTATTGATTGGTTGACCAGTCGGTTGGCCGAACTCTGCTGCGGTCGACCGATCGGTTGACCGAGATCAGCTCTCTTGGGCTCTTGCACGTTTGTTATGTCAATCGACCAGCAGAGCAAATGAGCTCTGCGGTCGGTCGATCGGCTCAGCCCAAAAGTCATATACATGAACCATTTAAACATATTTTAAGTCCATTTTTAACTCTAATAAATCTCAATAAATTCTACAAAAAAAAGTTTATATAAATACAATGAAGTACAAATATGCATGATAAAAAATCAACACATATTACAAATATGTGAACTTGTTTTTGAGATATAGAAATTCAATCTTGAAATGAAACCCGAATTTTTCAAAAACTGAACTTTTAAATAAAAATCTGATTTTTTCAAACTAGTATAAATACAAAAACAAGTTTGTTAAACTCATTTGAAGCTCAATGTGTATGAATAGAATTCAATCCACACGTAAAACAATATAGACTTGTTTTTGACAATATATATCAAAATAAGTTTTCATAAATACAAAACTTAAAAATGAATTGAGTTCATCAAAATAAGTTTCTTAAAGATATTTGAAGAAACAATGTATATAGATAAAATCCAATATATATATAAATCTATGTAAACTTATTTTTGAGAAAATCTATTTATGAAATTAAGAACGTATTCGTGTTAAATTGAAACCAAAAATTTGTTCTTAGAAACCAATATCAAACTTTGTGTGTGTGTAAGCTTGAGCAATCAAAATTAATCTATTCTATAGACAAGATCTAAACTCACAAACTCTAAACTCAAGTCTTCTTGAAGATCTTCTTTTCCATATATACTTGATCCAAACTTGATCCATCTACCTAGACTCCTCCTTACTAAATATGATCTTTATGCTTGAGCTCTTGAATCAACACGTGTTAGCTTCAAAACTTGACTTCGAATCTTTTGTTGAAGCTTAACACCAACTAAGATCTTAATTGAATATCTGAAACTTAATAAACTTAAGATTATTAGTATTATAACTATATTAGTTAATCATCATCAAAATTTAGAGTGACAGGCCTTTGGGCCAACAAAATGGGTTGGCCAAGACCTTGCTGGAGAAGATTCGTTGCAGGTTATCCAGTGGTAGATTATTGAAATCTTTTTGGGCTGAGGCATTGACATATGCTTGCCATCTCACTAACAGGTTGCCTTTGTCTGAGATAGGAGGTAAAACTCTTTTGGAAGTTTGGTCAGAAATAATTGCTCAAGACTATGACTCGCTTCGGGTATTTAGTTGTCTGACCTATTATCATGTCAAGGAAGACAAGTTAGGACCGAGAGCAAAGAAATACGTGTTTGTGGGTTTCAAGAAAGATGTGAAAAGCTACAAAATATAGGATCCAAAAGACAAGAGGATCATCTTGAGCAGGGAAGTCATGTTTGATGAGACTTTAATGGTGAAGCCAACAGACTCTCAACAGTTGGAGAGTGGGAAGACCAAAATGATAACGCAATAAGTGGAGAGTGATGCCACTCCATCATCTCAAGACCATCTCAAGATAAAATAATATCATTTGAGATCACACCTGAGGTGACACAGGGTGGTGATCATATAGTCGACGAGGATACTAATGATGATGAGGATCAAGGACCAATTATGTGTATTGTCCAAGATTCTATTGCGGTTGGAAAAACTCAGAGAAATTCACGTAAGCCCAGTTGGTTTACTACAAACAAGATTATGGCATATTCTCTTTCAGTTATTAAGGAGGCGACCCCGTCTACATATAGGGAACCTGAAATCAGTTCGGAGTCCAAAATGTGAAAGAATGCATTGATGAAAGAGATGAACGATACTTGGGAATTGACAAACGTGCCCAAAGGAAAGAAGGCTATTGGTTGTAAGTGGGTGTTCGCAAAGAAATAAGGATCTCTAGATGGTGATACTATATACTACAAGACCAGATTGGTAGCTAAAAGCTACGCAAATTGACAAGGCATTGACTGTAATGAGGTATTCTCACCTGTTGTAAAGCACTCATCGATTTGGGTATTGTTGGCACTGGTGGAACAGTACGAGTTAGAGCATAATCAGCTCGATGTAATAACCACTTTTCTCCATGGCGATCTTGATGAAGAGATCTTTTTGTCTCAGCTACGAGATTCAAGACTTGAAAAGTGAATATAGTATGCAAGTTGAAAAAAATCTATGGGCTAAAACAATCACCAAGGCAGTAGTACAAGCATTTTAACAGCTTCATAAGAGGCAAGAGGTGCACATGAAGCCATTATGACCCATGTGTTTACTACAACAAGTTACTTGGTGGAGAGTATGTTTATCTACTGCTATATGTAGATGATATGCTCACCGCTTTTAGAAATAGATCTGTGAATGATAAATTAAAGAAAGACTTGTCCTTCGAATTTGAGATGAAGGACCTTGGTGAAGCAAATAAGGTGCTAGGCATAAAGATTGAGATAGACCAAAAAAGTGACAAAGTTTGCTTGATACAGAAGGGGTATTTGAAGAAGTTATTACAGAAGTTCAACATCAATGGAGATATAAAATCCATAAGTACACTGTTGGCCCCTCATTTTAAGTTAAAAGCTATATGTCTCTGACTACTATTAAAGAGCATGAGTATATATCTCACTTACCCTATGCTAGCGCAGTTGGTAGTTTAATGTATACAATGGTATGTACGAGGCCTGATTTAACACAAGTTATCTCAATGGTTAGCAGATACATGCACGATCCCGATAGGTGTCATTGGGAGGTAGTGAAGTGGATTCTACGGTACATCAAAGGTGACATAGATGTTGGTTTGGTCTTCGAGAAGGATATTATGGGTAAGTAAAAGTGTATTAGATATGTCAATTATGATTACGCTGGAGGCCTCAATAAGCGTCAGTCTAATGGGGTATGTATTCACATTGTCTCAAGTACCGATGAATTGGCGCTTTATTTTACAGTGTACTATCTCTTTCTCTACTACGGAGGCCGAATATATGGCCATGACAGAGGCTATGAAGGAGTTAATTTGGCTTCAAAGGTTGCTTGATGATTTCGGGATTGAACATGATATATTGAAGATCAATTGTAATAGCATGAGTGCTATCTATTTGGCAAAGAACCAAGTTTTTAAATCAAGGATGAAGCATATCGATGCCAGTTCCACTTAGTTCGAGAGATTCTTGATGAGGGTGACATCGAGTTAAAAAAGATACATACGAAGTAGAATCTCGCCGATATGCTTATAAAGGTTGTTCCGAGAGTAAAGTTTGCACATTGTAAGGAGTTACTTCATATCCTTCCAGTTACTTAAGGTCAGTGGAGCTCGTTTAGATGAACTAAGGATGGTTTGATCCCTCGGGCAGAGGGTATGTAGGAAACTACATTAGTGCAGCCCGGTTGAGTTGACGTGGTGCTTGTTGTGTTCGACTCAAATTTGAGAAATCTTCACCGAGGTAGAGAATTGTGGGGTGTAAAATCTTGTTGTTAGAGTTTTCTAACTCACTGGTAAAGATAGCCCAGAGTTTGGAGTTCAACGATGTGACAACAAGTCAGCATATGATTGAAGACAGTGGTCCGGTCAATCCGCCATGCATAGACGAGTACATTGTGAAAAGCACACCTAGAGGGGGGGGGGGTGAATAGGTGTACTTGCTAATCTAGAAACTAAATGCTCTTAAATGCGGAAGCTAATGCAAATTTTGCAATACACTTAATACAACACACAAGTGTAGCCGAATTCCCCGTGAAGGGCTCTGGACTAACTCCTCTTGATTCCCCTTCAATGGGTTGAGGTGCTATGTGAAGCTCTTGTGGTTAAGTATAAGTGAGGCACACACACAAGCAATCCAAGCATATAATGAATAAGCAATATGAATCAATGCAAGGACAAAACAAGCAAATAGATATGTATGATATGAATGATGCTATGCACAATACAAATAGAGAGAGAGGGTTAGAGAGACAATGGATCAAACGCTAACAACAAGATATGTTTCGAGGTTCGAGCACCTAGCTCTACATCCCCGCCTACACCACCGTGTAGGATTTCCAATCCACTATCT
This sequence comes from Agave tequilana, assembly GCA_038442645.1. NCBI lineage: Eukaryota > Viridiplantae > Streptophyta > Magnoliopsida > Asparagales > Asparagaceae > Agave > Agave tequilana. The sequence goes on along the minus strand of JAVJIF010011073.1, from coordinate 103,688 downwards.
CCCACCGAGGGAACCTCTACCGAAGAGGATTTGTTACAACACTAGGAGTACCGAACTCCTCTCTCAAACACCGCCTCACAACCGAGGGGTAGGCCCGAAGCTAAACAACAACCAACGCCTCTACCGAAGAGGGTTACAACCAATCTCCACCTCTCACTAGAGGGAGTAAACACAAGCCTCAACCTCTACCAAAGAGGGAGCAAACCAATCACCCGATCAACCTCTACCAAAGAGGGATACAAAAAGAACAAGGGTGTTTACAACAAGTGGTTCCAAAGACCACAAACTCAATCTCTCTTTTCTCTTTTTTCACAAAACAAAGATCCTAAATAGATTAGGATAGAAGATAGCTCAAGTGTGGAAAACTAGATGTTTGGAAAAACAAAAACTCAAAGAAAAATACTTGGGAAAACTCTTGTAAAAGATATAGAATGAAAACCAAGACAAATCTCCCAAAATACTCTTTTCTTTGATTTTTTCAAAAACCTAAAACAAATAAGATGAATTCTTTTTGGCACAAAACTCTTTGAAAACTTGTTTAAAACAGCAGAGAAAGTATGAAATTTTTAGCTCTCAAAATCTTGTATAAAACCATGAAGAGATGGGGTATTTATAGCCCATCAGAAAACTAGCCGTTAGGCTGATCTGGCAGCCTGACAGGCTGCCGGTCGGCCGGCCCGGCCTACCGCCAACGGTCAGAAATATGACCGTTGGGCAAACCCGGTCGACCGCCCGGTCGACCCAAATAAACAGAGAGCACTGCTCTCAGGTCCGATCGGCCGCCCGGCCGACCGTCCCTGTGTGTGCCAGACGTGCACGGTTCTGTGCACGTCGGTCGACCGTACGGGTCGACCGGCCTATGGTTCGGTCGACCCTTGCGGTCGGCCGAACTGGCCTGACAGACACTGTTTAGGGACAGAAAAACTTGTTAAAAATATTTTTAAAAATCTTTTTAAGTCTTGTAAAAATGCCCAAAAATAGTTTTATCATTTTGCATTGATATATAAATATGTGATAAAAAATTTGGCTCAAATATCAATCAACATGAACTATTTTGTGTCTAAACATTTTTACCAAAAACCAAAACCTGTATTTTATCAAACATGGATTTTTCTATACATGAATAGGATAGTCAAAATAAGTTTGTATAGGAAGTTTAAGCATGCATGTATAACTAGAATACGTCTATTATACATATAAACCATGTAAACTTGTTTTGAACAACTATTCATGAAAACACATATCGATTAAACTAAAAACCGAAAAATCAATATCCAAACATAAAACTTGTGTGTGTTGTGCACTTGAGCATATTAACTATACTAAGCTTTACAAATGGATCTAAACATACTAAACTAAACTAGGATACCTAAGTCTCTGACGATCTCCATCTTCAAGTCGACTCGATCCCAAAACGTGATCCGCCGAGTGCAAAGGTATGATCTTGATGCTTGGGCACGGGAATCACTAAGTGAAGGCTTCCAAACTCATCTTTTTGAAGCAATCACCAACTAATATCTTGATCAATGATCTGTAACTAAAATCACAAGATAATTAGTAAACATAACTACATGAGTTAATCATCATCAAAACTAGAGTGGAAGGCCTTTGGGCCAACAATCCCCCTTTTTGATGATGACGAAACTCATGGAGTTATATATGCATGGATTAAAGTTAAGCTTCAAAGAAGCTCCCCCTAAACTCATGCATAAACAAATAAACAATAAATATGAAACATGCATATCTATGCACAAACAATAAAAGGTTTTAGATACCAATGAAATGTTCAAAAACAAAACATGCTCTAGATACCAATTACAAAACATGCTCTAGATACCAATTAAAATTAAACTAAATTAAACTTAATATGTGCAAAACATAAACATGCATATATAAACCATAATCTTTCTCCTTCTCCCCCTTTTTGTCAATCATCAACAAAGGGGTAAATAATCAAAACAAAACAAAATCTTCTCTCTTTTTAATACAAAGAATCAATCTTCAATAAGGGGTAAAAAAAAAAGCTAAATCAATAAATTTTTCTCCCCTTTGTGTTGAAAACAATGAATCAACAAAAGGTTGAAAACAAGAAAAACAATATTTTCTCCCTTTTGTCTAAAACAAAAACAAAATCAATAGGGGTGACAATCAATTAAGATACCAATTGAAAGTATGTCAAAGAATAGCATCTTGATACCAATTGAAAGGAAACAAACAAAAATATTGATACCAATTTTAAGCAAAACACATGAAAATCTTGATACCAATTGAAATTAAAAATAATGAATTTTGAATGTCTAAACAAAAATTTTAATACCAACTGTAAATATTTTCATTTTGAATATATGATACTAAATTTGAATTTTCAATCATAAAGTATGGGAGTACAAATACCAATTGAAAGACAAAATCAAATTTTCTCCCCCTTTATGAAATACAAACTAAGACAATGTGTAGGCTTAATACCAATTTAAAAGTAATCAATTGAAACAAAATTGAAGCTCAAGCACTAGCATAAACAAGATTTTGTGCTTAAAGATATAGGGATATAATAAGCACAAATAAAACATATATATGTATGAAAAATAGATACCAATTGAAATTGATATTCTTTGAAATGAAGCATACATACATACAAACATATATGAGTATACAAGAAAGGTTAAAATTGATACCAATTGAAAGAATTCAATGATACCAATTGAAATAGCAATAAGATCAAGTGTATACATCATATTACAATACCTCCCAATCATGGTTCAAGTTTTAAATGATTTTCATTTTAAAGCATACATGAACATGATCTCCCATCCAACCTCCCATTGAAGGAGGGGTTTTCAAAAATAGATTTAAAAATAAGCTTTGTTTGAAAAACTCTACCATATGAAGAATACCGTAATTAGTTAAATAGAAAAATTTTTAAACTAGTACGAAATCCTTCAAGTAAGGAATAAACTAAAAATAATTTTCATAAAGCACAAGTAAATCACATAGTACGGGAATCACCAAGTGAAGGCTTCCAAACTCATCTTTTTGAAGCAATCACCAACTAATCTTGATCAATAATCTGTAACTAAAATCACAAGATAATTAGTAAACATAACTACATGAGTTAATCATCATCAAAACTAGAGTGGAAGGCCTTTGGGCCAACACATTGGAAGAAAGGAGTTGTAGCAGTCGACCACCTGATCAACTGACTAGAAGATTGATTGTGGCTCTGCAGAAATAGCAGTCGATCGCTCGGTCAATCAGCCAGCGCACGGTGTTGAGCCTGCATAGCCAGCGGTCGACCGTACCTCAGTTCAGAGCTATTTTCTATTTAGATTCTGGATTCAGTTCTGATCTGAATTTGAATATGTTTGTTTTCTTTTCTTTATAGATTCTTTGGCTATATAAAGAGAGGTATCGTCCCTAGTATTTATAGTTGAATTGATTGACTAATAAGATCTCTCTCTGCCCCGAAGACATAGGCAATTACCGAACCTCAATAAATCTGTATTATCTCTCTTTCTTTCTATCTATTTTGTTCTTGTCAATTGTGAATGTTCTGCTGCAATAGTATGGTGTTTGCACATAAACCTTCGACAGGTCTCGCAACATCAAAGCCTTAATGTTCGGTCTCTGCTTCCCTATGCATCCTTTCTTGGTAAACATACTAACCATCTTAGGATAATCCTCACTCAGCTTGCATTGAATGCCATTGGCTATGCCAAGACTTTCAGTGTAAGGTTTAATAGTCTAACCCTTTTCCATCTCTTCTTCTAGCTTCAAAGGTACGTCAAAAATGATTAATGATACAACTCCTTTCGTAGGAGGGAGTTGATAACCACCTTTCCAGCCAGTCATAAATGTTAGAAGCACAAGTTCTTTTCTATTATAGGATCCAACACCCTTCACACATCCTATTTGTTCGGTCAAGGCCAACACCCGAGGGCTTGAACATAATGAGCCAAGCGACGAAGACTGAAGGATGGCCAAGGTTCTTGAGCAAGCCCATGTGTCTATCGATCTGTATCTTTGGCCTATAATTTGATGAGACCGCACTCATCAAAGCGGGGATCAAGCAAGTAAAGTTTTGATTTCCCAATCTCTAGTCTGCCATGCAAACTGTCAACCGTATTCTTTACAGGTATGTCTTTGGTGTCCAACAAGTTCAGCCGTGCCTCTTCTTTCTGCAGCTGCTCCAACAAAGATTCATATTTGTTCGAGCTCTATTTTTTAAGTATTTTTTCATAATTTGATTTTTAATGTTTCCTTCTAAAATTTCACTATTGATGATTTTTATCACTCATTCTAAATCTCAGCTCACTGCTTTTTCCTTCAGCCATTGCTGCTAAATAAGAAAATTTTCACTTTTTTACTTTTAGTAAACTTAGATAATCATTAATATTACCTTATTGTGATTTGAGTGTTTTAAATTTTATTTTGGTAAGGAAAATAATGAATATTGATTGATTGTCATCCTACAATATTTAGGTTTAATGTGCAACATGGATGAAGTAGGATTGACAGTTTAGAGGGTTTGTGTGGGTGCGTGTGGGTTAACGTGGGTTGAGATCAATGTGTTTGATTAACCTTTACTGTTTTCTTATTATCTAGTGTGCGTGTGTGTTGTGTATGCACACACGCGTGTGTTGTGTGTGCGCACGCGTATGGAATTTTCTCCGAATTCTTGAAGTGTGCACATAGCAGACAGTTATGCTTGGACAAAAAAGAGGTGGGGAGAGAAGAATATTGCGATCAATATCCATGTAAACATGACTATCATATTCAATGTACTAAATGGAGAACAAATAACTTAACACTTCTGTTTATTATGCAACTGAATACACATCAATGTCAATCACCCAAGACGTGACCATTAAGGAAATGCTGGAAAATTGTTAGTTACAGAGGTCCTCGCATCAGATCAGCATATCTCTCCATTGGAGAGAAGAAACAACAACTCACGAATGCTTCTTAAAGGAATAAGTTGAATGCTTTCTTCTAAGGCTTGAAAGGTGCAAAAACCACCACTGAGTTGTGACCACCAAGACCAAAGGAATTTGAAATCCCTGCAGAAAAAGAAACAATACATTACTGATATTTCAAGAAGTAAAATGACAAAGATTAAATATTCAAATGATTAATACTCTGTTAATTTACTAAATTTAATAAAAGTGACATGTATGAGATGGCTTCATGACATACCAACATGGACTTCATGCTGCTTCTTCACATTTGGCACTGTGTCAATTGTGACTTGGGGCTCCAAGTTCTGCAGAAAATGCAATAGGAAGTAATTAAGGAAATGACTTGTATGATACATATTTTGAGTAATAGATTGAAGGAAAATTTAGGAAGATATTTCAAGTAAGTAGGGAATTTATACATCTTGGTTAATAGTTGGATGAAGCCAGCCAGTGTTGATAGCTTTGATTGTTGCAATGGCCTCCAATCCACCAGCAGCACCAGTGCAGTGTCCAATCATCGACTGCGAATTAAGAGAGAAGATTAATCAACAATAGCGAATAATTAACACAGTTATTTATCTTGTCCAATAATCTACTAAATGGTCTTCGGGAACATTAGAAGGGAAAGACATAGTATTTACAAAAAAGAATTTGACAAATAAAATCTTATTTACAATTTGCTTTTTTCCTTTCAAAACTCTTCATTTCACAATATAAAACAAGAACACTAGATCCAAAATAAGGAAAGTCAATATATGCGATCATAATAGCGTTGATGATTGTTTCGTCATCTATATCTTGAAGAACGCTAGCAGAACAAATAATTCACTTGATAAATGTTGTGCGAGCGCTATCCAATCACAACAACCAAACAATAGAGAATCCCAAGATCTCCAGCACAAAGAACAACCCAACAATCACACGAAGAACACACAAATCACAAAGACGAGATTTAACGAGGTTCGGCCTCAATGCCTACATCCTCGGGGCAATCAATGGAGAGATTTATATTAGGAAGATGATTACAATGGCTCTAAGTCTCTTTGAATGCAAGAGAACTTAGGGCTAATACTTTTTCGCAGAGATACAAAACCCTAGGATCAACATAGGCTTAAATACCTCATACAGCGAATCAGCAGATTTAACCCAGAACCTGACTGTCGGTCGACCGGGCCGGTCGACCGACTTCCTTATACCGGTCGACCGTGACGGTCGACCCAAGAAACCCGAGAGTTGGGGTTTGTCAGTCAGGGTTTTCCGGTCGACCGGGTCGGTCGACCCAGAAAACCCGAGACTTGGGGTCTGTCAGTCAGGCACTGCGGTCGACCGGGCCGGTCGACCGCTCCAACCTCTGTGCATGTTGTGCACGTCGGTCGACCGGACCGGTCGACCGACCCTGCCTGATTCTGCTGCTGCTGCTGTTTTCTGCTGCTGTTCACTTTGCCTTTCATCGTCGACTTCCTTGGCGATCTCCTCGACGCGACCCATGGCAATCCAGCAATCCAGTCAGCTTCCTAGGTAATAATCTCTCTCTTTCCAACAATTCTCCACCTCGGCGAAGATTTCCAAATCTGAGCCGAACTCCAACGAACCCCAGTCCATCACCTGGCGAAATCGACACACGATCTCGGCAAAATCGACACACGATCTCGGCTTGCGCGCACCGGTCGAAATCGACACACTATCTCGGCGAAATTGACACACGATCTCGGCTTGGAATCTTTGGCTCATCTATTCCTGGAAAACATCGCACATGCCTTCCCTTGCACTTCACCTTAGGAGAATTTCCATACATGCCGATCACCAACATGGCTTCTACTTCGCAACTTCACGACCTCACGAAGACTTCCTTATGAGCCAACACTGACTCTCCACTGACTAGCTCTATCTAGTCTACCTGTCTTTCACTGACGGTCCAACCAAGTCTGCGTAGAACACACTAAACATCATCGGCTTCAACTGGATGCACACCACTCCTTATGCAAGCTCAACATCTTCTAACCGGAAGATAAACCTGTTCATCGAGATCACACCATCTCACCACTACGTGAGATCCAACTGGCCACACCACTTCACCTCTACATGAAGTATCTTCACCTCTACGTGAAGTCTCTCCATCTCTACTTGAAGCTTCAATAGGCCACAGTTCTTCACCTCTACGTGAAGATCCAAAATAACATCTCGAGAACCCAAATAGCTTCATAAGAGTTGCATCACCAAATGGCTGCGCCTTTACGGCTGCCTACGTACCTTTGCCCAAAAGGATCAAGCCAACCGTAGTTCATTAAAATGAGCTTCAACAAGCTCAAACAATGGTACCTCTATTTGCAGCAGCGAACCTGTTTGACTGAGTCATATGAACCTCTTCCCGACCATCATGGAGAGCAACGGCCTTCAACTTCAGCTTGTCACAACCACAAGCTTGAGATTCATGCTTCTTTCTCCACAAGCGTGGCTTCACCTTAGTTCCAATGGCTGCAAATAACTCGACATCCTCAACAATGTCGTCAACCTGTTCAGCATCACCTTTGGTATCACGAACTCCACCCGGTGTCACCTCCGCTGAAGTATCCTTTGATGCTGAACCAACTGGAGATGATGGAGTAGCATCAACCTCCACCCGCTGCAATCCTTCCTTGGTCTCCGTCCTCTCCACCTGCTGAGAGACAGTGGACTTCAATACTGAAGTCTCTCCAAATGTGACATACCTGCTCATCACGATCTTCTTGTCTTCGGGGTCCCACAACATGTAGATGTTTCCCTTGACGCCCAAATAGACAAACTCTTTGCTCGCGGATTCACCTTGCCATTCTTGGCACTGAAGTAGGCCGGACTTTCAAACTCCCGCAGCACACCATGACCTTGAGCAGCTTCTCTAGACCAAATATTCAGTGGAGCTCTACCTCCAATTGCAGTCGATCTGTTCATGAGATGGCTAGCATACTCAGTCGCCTCAGCCCAAAACGACCTGTCTAATCCTGCATTAGACAACAACCGCCGAACCTCCTCCAGCAAGGAACGGACTACATCTTTAGCCAACCCATCTGTACCTGTTGTGAAGTGAGTTGCAATCTCTGTGTTCTGGCCAAATTGTAGGAACTGGTACATGTCCTTTCTAACATTACCAATATGAAGCTCCTTTATCTTCCTACCATCTGCCTCTCCATTCTTCCTCTCCACTTCATCAACACATCTAGGGCTTCTCCCTTTGTCTCATCGGATATATCCAAACCTGCCTAGATGAACCATCAATAAACGAGACAAAGTACCTGTGACCTCCAAGCGATGCCGTCTTAGCAGGTCCCCATACGCTCATGTGAACACAATCAAGAAGACCTTCATTTTGATGAGTACTGGTGCTGAATCTCACCTTCTTCTTGTCCAGAACGCTGTGTCCACCTTCCAACTTGCAGGTAGCAGCACCTTCCATTTCCTTCTTTGCAGGAGCTCGCAAAGACTTTTCTTCTTCCTGTCCGACCTTTCCCTGCCAAACTTCCGGGCCACCAACATCTGAAGAACTCGAAGTCTCCACCTGATTTGTAATCGTACTACCCTTCAAGTAGTAGAGATTTCCTCGGCGGACGCCCTTCATCACCACCATCGAGCCCTTGATCATCCTGAGATCGCCATCTCGAACAGATATCACCATGCCCGATGCTTCCAAAGTGCCAACTGAGATAAGATTCCTTTTAGATGAGGTACATACCTCACCTCCTTCAACTCTCGAACTATCCCATCATCCATCTTGATGCGAACTGTACCCATCCCTTCTATATTACACGGATGGTCATCCCTCATAAACCGTGTAACATCCATTCAGCTTCTCAAAGTTAGAAAACCAGGCCCTGTTCGGGCACACATGATAGGTGGCTCCATTATCCAAGATCCACTCAGCACTATCTGAGTTACTAATAGTAGGTATAGTAACCGAGAGAGAGAACACTGAAGAGTCATCATCCGATCCATCCGCCTGTGCGAGATTCGCCTCGGTCTTTGACTCCACCTTCTTATCTCTGGCCTTAGGGCATTCTGCTTTCCAGTGTCCTAGTTCCTTGCACAAGGCACACTGATTCCTCTTTAGATTTCTGAAACCCGGCCTGGATTTCGATCTTCCTCTAATCTCCTTTCCCTTCCTTGATGAACCTCTGCCTCTTACTTCCAATGCCTCCGCCGATGACCCTGACTGAGAAGGATGCCTCTCCTTCTTCCTTATCTCATAACTCATCAGTGCAGACGACACCTCATCATAATCCAAGCTCTGCCTTCCATTAATGAAGGTCAGTGTGAATGTCTCGTACTCCTCTGCAGGAAGTGAATTCAGAAAGATGACCGCCTTATCTTCCTCATCTACCGTGACATCAACATTTAGCAGATCTGTAAGAAGCTTCGTATATCAGTTGATGTGCTCATTTACTGTGCTCCCCTTCTTCATCCTGAACTGATACAGCTTACTCTTAAGCTGCACCTGGACTCTACACTCTTCTTCAGGTACTTCTTTTCAAGGGTTTCCCACAGTTTCTTTGCTGACATCTCATGTTGCACAAGGTATTTTATGTCTTGTGACAAGCATGAACGTATCAAGCCACATGCCGATCTGTTCATCTTCGCCCAGTCTTCATCAGTAATAGTGTTCTTCTTCTTCGTCAATAGGAGAGTGTCTTCGAGGTTTGATGCATTCAGCGCATCCATAACCTCGCATCTCCACATGCCGAAATTGTTAGTCCCATTAAACTTAACAACTTCAATCCTTGGGTGATTGTTCATTGCCTTAACAGATGCAGTTTCTTCTGCCATTGAGATTTTCCTGATCCTCTATCTACGCGGAAGATCAACTACCTTGAAATAGATCTATACACAGATAAAAAATATGATTTTTACCTGTCCCACGAAATCCTAGATCGAGTTTCTCACCAGATCTACTCCACCACGGATTCAACGAGCCCTCCTTGAGTCCTTCTGAGATCGACACACGATCTCCTCGAACACCCAATACCTCAGATCTGAGATCGACACACGATCTCCACCGGATCCGATCTCGAGCCCTTCGAATCCTCAGAAATCCCAAGTGCAACCCGGATGCTCTGATACCACTTGTTGTGCGAGCGCTATCCAATCACAACAACCAAACAATAGAGAATCCCAAGCTCCAGTACAAAGAACAACCCAACAATCACACGAAGAATACACAAATCACAAAGACGAGATTTAACGAGGTTCGGCCTCAATGCCTACGTCCTCGGGGCAATCAATGGAGAGATTTATATTAGGAAGATGATTACAATGGCTCTAAGTCTCTTTGAATGCAAGAGAACTTAGGGCTAATACTTTTTCGCAGAGATACAAAACCCTAGGATCAACATAGGCTTAAATACCTCATACAGCGGATCAGCAGATTTAACTCAGAACCCGACTGTCGGTCGACCGGGCCGGTCGACCGACTTCCTTATACCGGTCGACCGTGACGGTCGACCCAAGAAACCCGAGAGTTGGGGTTTATCAGTCAGGGTTTTTCGGTCGACCGGGTCGGTCGACCCAGAAAACCCGAGACTTGGGGTCTGTCAGTCAGGCACTGCGGTCGACCGGGCCGGTCGACCGCTCCAACCTCTGTGCATGTTGTGCACGTCGGTCGACCGGACCGGTCGACCGACCCTGCCTGATTCTGCTGCTGCTGCTGTTTTCTGCTGCTGTTCACTTTGCCTTTCATCGTCGACTTCCGTGGCGATCTCCTCGACGCGACCCATGGCAATCCAGCAATCCAGTCAGCTTCCTAGGTAATAATCTCTCTCTTTCCAACAATAAACTCTTGTATGCTAATGTTCTTTATAAATTCAGGTCAATAAGGAAAGTTTCCCGGGGATCATCATATCAATTTAATGATTAGAGAAAACTATTTGACAATTCATCTAAGCATGTAAATCAGCCTAGTGTTTGAAGTCCAAAACTACCGTACCAAGTTACAAACAAGTTTCAATGGCTTACCTTTGTTCCATTCATTTTCAGCTCAGACGTGTCCTTGAAGACCATTTTGATGGCATTAACCTCTGCCAAATCTCCGGCAAGTGTTGATGTAGCATGACAATTAACATAATTCACCTGAAAAGTAATTGCATTTAAACATCCATTAGAATCCACCAACATAATACTATGCAAAAGAATGAAAGAGTAAATTCTGGTTATTAGATGACCTTTTACCTCCTCAGGGGAGACTCCTGCGTCTTCCAAACTTTTTTGAATGCAAAAAGAAACTCCGAGACCATCTTTGCGAGGATCGGTTATATGATGAGCATCACACGTTATCGCGCCTCCTAGATACTCTGCGATTATAGTCGCACCCCTCTTCCTCGCATGTTCCAAGCTCTCCATAATCTACGTTAAATGTTACAGACAGTTCAAGTTGTGTTCTAAGTTCTAATCTAACTAGAAAAGAAATTGCTATATGATTACCAGCACACCGGCTCCTTCCCCATGACGAATCCATCCCTCCCCTTGTCCCATGGCCTTGAAGCCTTCTCAGGCTCGTCATTCCTCCGCGAAAGCGCCCTGCATGCAATGAGACCAGCAATGCCAGTTGGCATAAGCATGGCATCTGTTCCCCAGCAACCATAATATCAGCTTCTCCCTTCTTGATGTGGTTTGCTGCAGCGTAGAAACAGTAGTTTGCAGTCGCACACGCTGCTGAGATTGAGTAGTTCGGCCCCGTGAGACCTGTGTCTATGGCAAGCAATGTCGACCCCATGTTTGTCATGGAGTAAGGAACGAAGAAAGGAGAAATCTTCTTGTAGCCCTTGAGGACAGATGACTCGACTCCGCTAGTGAGTGCTGTTAAACCACCCATGCTTGAGCCAACTAGCACTCCGATTCTTGATTTATCCATCTGAGAGAAGAGAAATTAAATATCGTGTCACAACTTCACTAAGTAATCCATATCATAAGAAAGAAAAGTTATTGCAATATTTCTTACAGTGTCCAAGAGTTCTGATCCAAGGTTAGCATCGTCTAGAGCTCTTCGGCCAGCAACAAGGCAGTACCTCCAGGCATCGTCCAGCCTGCGGTCATTCTTCCCATCGATGTAACCTTTGCTGGAGAAGTCGCGAATCTGACCACCAAACCTCACCGAGAATTCAGAAGCATCGAACCTATCAATGAGGCTGATCCCGCTTTGCCCTTCCAAGAGCTTGTTATAGAATGTATCAATGTCACTACCAAAGACAGAGACAAGGCCCATTCCTGTAATTACAATCCTCTTCTTGGGATTTGTTTCCCGTTTCGGAGCTGAAACGGTAGGAAAAACCATTGCTCTGATCTTTCGGCATTTTGGAGCTGGAGAAGCAGAAGACACATCTTATATCACTTCAATATTACTGGAGCTACAGTTTCTGTTTTTTCCCCTTTCCTTTTTGATCAAATTGTTGCACAAATGACAACATACAATTGGCCATTTGATACCTTACAAGAGAGGCACTCAGAATTTGATTTATAACAACATATCTGATTAATCTGAATGTGGTTTGACTATGTGTACTAATGGAATTTGGGCTATATTGTTCGAACAAAATCAAATTTCCAAAATAGATCATCCTAATAAATTGAGTTATTTATATATGTTTATATACCCTTTGTCCTTTAGAGATATAACATGTTTCCCCATCAATTTTTGTCATCGATCAATGAACAAAAATATGAATTATTGTTGATTTTATAATGAATTAGAGCATAATTCCTTAGCTTAGGTAGCATGCAAGATTAAACGACTCTCAATTTAACCATCTCAGTACCATTTCAACGAAAAAGAATATCAAACTTTGTAAGTTAATTTTATCATGTAAATTTTAAGACTCATCTTAATTATTTCAAAAACTCACGTTTTGGAGAAGGGGGAGATCCACTTCGTCTCCTCGGAGCTATTTGATTGCTTCCCAACAATGGCCTCAGCCCACTGTACTGCTTCAAATTGGACGAAGCGTTACTTCCTCCAGTCACCATGCTCGAGGCCGCAGCCATTGAAGCCATCTTCTCTCTCTCTCTCTCTCTCTCTCTCACTCACACTCACACACACACACAGACACGCCAACTCAAACTAAGAGTTGAAGGATACACGAAGATTTGTGGTTTCGATCCGTCACCGCATCAAATTAATGGGAGTAGTATGATAATTTGACGGGAAACCGTGACTTTGTCCAAATTTGTGGGTTCCCACTGATGGGACGCCAGGCGTCCGTGGCTCACCATAACTTACATCTCTCCCATGACGCGGAAGAAGGTTAGTTGAAGGATTTTCCATATCCAATGGAAGGTTTATTTATCATTCTTAACCACCAATTCACTGCATAAAGTCCCACATGCAATGTCCGTTTAAGCTGGTTCACTTTACCTAGGGCCATGGCTGCAATTTCATCATCTTTGGTTTGCCCCACTTGTTTTCTGAACCTACCTCATTGCCTCCTTTTTAGATATTGCCCATACCAGTAGAATTTTACTTAGCTTTGACTGCGTGAATCTCGTTTGTTTTAACACCTAAAGGCTAAAGCTCCTATGTTTTTATATTGGAAATTTGGGGTTAGATAGAAATCGGCCTAGGCTGGCTCCAAGAAATTTTATATAGCTCGTGAAAATCTTGAATAGGACTCTGTAAAAAATTTATGATCATTATTTCATGTTGTGTATCGGCTCATCTCCACATGGCAAGAGCTAAAGTACAACCCGATGTGACAATAATAAAAGCTCAATTATAGGCTCAAATAAGAGCACACTTATTAAAATTATTAAACAAATAAACTCTCTATAATTTTGATTATTACCAACTATTTAAAGTTTTAACATTGAAATTAAGTAATCCAATAATCTTAAAAATTATTAAAATAACCACACAAAATAGGAAGCCCAAATTGCACGCAAAGGGGAAGTTCAAATTGGGCACGGATTGGTCTGTTTGTACAAGCACGGACAGAGGCGCAGAAGGCCAACCCATTATTTTACGTGGGTCCGCCTAGTACCCAGCAGAGTAGTATATAGATATGTAGTATTAGGAAGTTCAAATTGCAGCTATTGAAGCCATCTCCTCTCTCTCTCTCTCTCTCTCTCTCTCTCTCTCTCACGCACAAACTTAGAATAGAAGGATACATGATGATTTAGTCGGAAATCGTGATTGATGGAGTTCTCAACTCTAGGTGAGTTCGATCCGTCACCACATCATATTAATGGGAGTAGTACAATTATTTAAACGGGAAATCGGCCCTTTGCCCAAATTTGTTGTCCTACTATGGGACTGTCAACGATTTTCGTGACTCCGCCTTTTCCCACACGTGCCTCCTCCTTCGGGTACATAAAGAAACTGTTTTAATTTTCACTCTGAGCTTGGACCGGACGTCCACAGGTGAGGTCTCCCGACTACCACCACTCTAAGGACACACAGGGAAGAAGAGAAGACACTAGCTCAGATGATGCGTGATCTGTGATTTTTTAGAGCGCTGGTCTTTGGTTATCACGTTTAGCTTGATTTTTGCTATATAATTTTTCTGTTTTTGTATCAGGGAATATCTGATGTGTACATTTCTTTTTCCGCATTGATTTACTTGTACTTTTGTTTCTATCGTCCCCTTACTTGTACTCTACAGCTCGAGATGATTTTACTGCTTTTTAGTTGTACTTTCAGGGTTGCTTTTATTAACTATTTATTAATGAAACGGGACTTTTTTTTGACTTCATCGTTCACTCTTAAAAAAATCACTGTTGTCTCGGATTTTAAATAAAATAAATTTACTTTTCTCATTTTCCTCTTCTTTTTAAACTGGATAATTTTTCAAGTTCTCAATTCTTACCTCAACTTTCCCTTTTAATTTCACTAATATCACGCATTATGACCAGTATTTGCATAAATGTCAATGATAATGACAATATTTGTTGTTTATTTTGTCACACCTCGCTTCCCAAAATATGTGAAAATGGAGTCGCGACGAGAGTCAGCGACGTATATACGCAAGGAAAATGTCCCACGTATACACGCTAAGCCTAAAGTAACCTGAATAAGTTATATATCTAAACCATTATAAATCAGTATCACCGCAATATGACATATAAATATCTAACACAATGATAATGATGAATTAAGAAAAGAAATGGCAATTAGATATGATAGATAGAATCAAAAAATACATGAATAAAAGAGCATGAATACTTATGATCAAAAGAGAGAGACTCCAGCTCCTCGCAACATGTACGATCTCAACGAATACCTGATCAATGAAATAAAGCAGATCCAATACTGGACGTGCGAATCCAGGATCGTCAGAAGCGACCTAATGAGTGTATAAAAAAAAAGAAAGTGCTCGTGCGTATAAACATTGTGTACAATAACAATATGATAAATTGAAAATAAAGAATAATTAAATAATCAATATCATGAACAGAAAGCAATAAAGTCAGTCAGTACAATATCAGATGTCCAAATCAGGTCAAGTGTACAACCAGGTGTTTATTATAGTTTATATATATGTACAGTCAAGTGACTACAGTCAGTCACAATACATTATGAACAGTTCATTATTATTTATTATGCCAGCGAGCACAATTGGCACCTATAATAGACGCATCTCATACTACACCTATCACAGGTGTCAAATCGAGGTCCTAAGTTATTGAAACTGATTGGTTGGAGACATTATCCATACTTCAGGTGGGTCTTGTACATACCCGGGACCACAGCCTCAGTTTTCTAGTGCTGAAGTAGGCTGTACCGCTAGGTACTCAGTAACAGTAACATTAATCTCATTGTATGAACAGTGGAACAATAACAGTACAGATGAAATGTCAGTCATCCCCCAGGAATCCTGCAGTGGAACTCTCAGTCGGCTGCGCAACCTGTATTCTAGGTCCACCCAAAATACAGACACTGTCTCCTACATCAATTTTTTCAATCCCAGTTTAAGTTGTCTATTTACATTATTAATTAATTCAGTTAAGACAATCAATATCGATATTACTTATAATGCTGGGATGATGCGGTGACAGTAACGGTACAATATATCAGTAACAGTAAACGGTAACAGTAACCATGTATGCGATGAACAATAGGATTGTATAAGGTATTATGGTCAAACAATCCCGTCCTAGTAACTTCTAGTAATATGAATTTATAAAATAACAGTCATGTACCTCTGGTTAATGTGCTATCTCATATTTAAACTGATCAAGATCACATCCACTGATTTATATTTGTAACTGATCCATCAATTCATAATCTCGAAAGCAATCCTCGTGAACCTCACGTATTAACCCATGTTCAAAAATCATCAAGAACATCAAATACCATATCTGTGTCAGGATACCTGATATTGTAAACCTTGAGTTCAGTAAATAGTTAATCTGTTCTTTCATCACAACCAATCTACTTTAATTCTCTAAGTCATCAATATGTCCCTCCTCTAAATCAGTGATGTATACAAGTCTCAATATCTAAAATAAACACACTCTACCGTATCTAAATAGTCATCGCTATCAAATCTATTCTAGATCATCGATCAACTCTCTGTTCCATCAAGCTCAATAAAAAGGATCCAAATCTATTGTAACTACTCCAATGTGCAAATGTATAATCCACGAGTTCTGATTAGTCCATTCAAACACATATTTCTCAACTCAAGGTCAGCTCTATTCCAATCGAGTCTACTGACAAGTCTAAGTCCAAGATCCCTTCTTTTAACAAAGAATACCCTATTTAATCAACCATCAATATTTAATTAACTTCCATCTAGTTCACCTCCAACAAGGAGGAATCAAGTCTGATAATAACTAATACAACTATCCACTTATCTAACTATGATCACAACTAATGATCGTCAAGCCTCAATCAGATTTCAAGTTAAATACAATATATCAGGACCGAATCAAAGTAGTAGAATGACTAAATATGAACTAAGAAAACTATTAATATCACAGTGTTAGAATATCAAGTCTAGATTTCCTTAAACATCAAATATATCACTGATTCATCATCACCAAGATCCAACTCTCCTACATCAAAATAATTTGTAATAAATAATTTACTAAATATCTATCAAAATCCATTATTCTAATTAATGTATTATGCTACCAACCCTAAGTCAACTCAACTTCAATTAAGTCCATCAAAAATACCCAAGATAATAAAACTCTAAGTTAATCTCCACTGATTGGTCCCAGTACCCGGTTCCAGTATAGGAGACCCAATTTATCAATGAAACATCTCATTAATTTACATATCAATTATCTACCTGTTATTATCAAAAAGGAAGGTCATGCCTAATACTCATATACTTAGAAAACTGGATCAATTCTATAATAGTATAAATGACATATCAATAAAATAGTACCAAGGCATCACATTATAAAAATAGTTAGGCATGAGTAAAATAATGCAGAAATCAGATACATATTCACATGAAATGATAAGATAAAATGCTTGAATTAAAAATAGCCTAATAGACAAACGCTCACATAAAATGATGTGCTTTTGAACCAAATCATCGTCTGATCTTCACTGTACGAACCGGTACGAATCTCCAGATTATCCCATGGGTCAATCTTTAATTCGCCAGTGTATCTGGTCCATAACGAGTACAACTCTGAATCTCCCATAATGGAACCAGATTCCATGAACGTGTCCGAAATCACTGCAACACGCATCCAAACACATGAACTCACACCCATACAATTATAGACACGTACTGGTATACAATCCGTACAATATACACTCCACATACATACACATACACTCTTATACACATAATATACGTGCAGTTACAGACATACATATATATATATATACATTTATACATACCCACTCACACACATATACTTACCCACATACATATATATATGTATACACTTACCCACACACTTAAACACACTCATGCATGCATCATCACATTAATTTACATGCATTTATAACACACATCATAAAGAGAGAAAGAGAAATAGAAAGGAGAGGAAGGGACTCACGTAATGGCAAGGCTTGCGGCGCGTTGACGGAGGCTCTGGCGGAGGGGGCGGAGGCTGGGGAGGATATCGATAGATAGAGGATCTCGTTGGGAAGAGCGTGGTTGCGTTCGCACTCGTTAACAGCAATCAACGGTGACTCATGGAGAGATGGAAGATGGCTTGGAGGATGCTCGGAGACCAGCGAAGGGATGATGGTGAAGATATGATTGCATGGGGAAGATGCAGCAAGGGAGGCGGCTGCAAGGCCTGGGGGAGTTGCAGGCGCGCATGGGGTCCAATGGGGCATGTCATCGGCCTATGGGCTGTCGCGGAGGGAAAAAACATAGCCAATGGAGGTCTCGACCTGGTTGTTGGAGGTGCAGCAGGGGGTGTTGCCATTTGGGGGACAGGTGGAGGTAAAGGCGGGTGTTTCGGGCTCCGACGAGGTCTCGCGGAAGAGGGAGGAGGTCCGTGGGTGATCTGCTCGGTGTTGGGCTGAAGGTGGAGATGGTGTACAGTGGAGGACATGGGGGAGTTGGGGCCGCTGGATGGAGATATGGGGTTGACAAAGATGGAGCCAGTGAGTGAGTTGCAGCGTGGGGATGGAGAGTGGAGGCATGGGTGACATGTATAGAACAAGAAAGGAAGAAGAAGATGAGGGGTTAGTGTTTGTGGGTGTGGGTGGTGTTGGCGCACGCGGATAGTGATGGTGGCGCACACAGGTGCTTGCGTGGTGGTTTGTGGTGGAGGTTTGCATGTTTGGAAGGAGGATGGTGGTGAGGTCGGTTGGCTATGTGAAGGCTACTGGGTTAGGGGAGAGAGGAAAGAAAGGTTATGGTTTAGGTTAGGGAATAAGGTGGATTAGAGGATGCTTATAGAGGGGAAGCTATTGGGTAGGTGGGTTTGGGGGTTGAGATTAGATAGGATAATTAGTTAGGATTTAGAATTTAGTTAGGATTTAATTTTAATAGATAGGATTATGGGTTGGGTTTGGATTTAATAGATAGTATTTGTATTATGTATTAGTTGGGATTTGAATTAGTTAAGATTAGGATGGATTTGTTGTTAGGATTTAGGATTAGTTGTTTAAGATAGGATTTAGTTGTTAGGATTAGATATGATTTTTATAGATAGTTTAAGATTTGGTTAGTTTAGGATTTAGATTAAATAGATAAGATTCTGGGTTAGGATTTAATTGATATGATTAAAATTTGGGTTAGGGTTTAGGCTTAATAGATGCAGGCTTATTGGATATGGGTTTAGATAAAAGGCAATGGGTAGTGGGTTTGGGGGTTAAGATAATTTTGTTAGTTAGGATTTGATTTAATAGTCAGGATTAGATTTTGGGGAGTGGGGTTGTTAAGATTAGAATTTATTAGTTATGATTAGGATTTTAATTTTAGGATTTGGATAATGAGTTGAGTTTGGGTACAGGTTGGATTCATGGGTATGGGTTTGAATTAAATGGGTTACAAGATAATAGGATTTTATGGTTAGGATTTAGAATTAGTTGTGATATGATTAAGATTATAGATGGGTTGTGGGTTTGGGCTTATTGGGTTTCATAATTAACTAGAAATGAAAATTGAAAAAAAGAAAGATTGCTTAACATGGCCTGGGCTCAAGTTTGGCAAAAGGCTAGGAAAAAAAATAAAGATAATATGATAAGAATAAGGATAATAATACAAAGTAATAATGAGAATACAAAAACATAGTAATAACAACAATAATAATATCACTAATGATAATTAAAAAATAATCATAATAATAACACTATAAAATTTATAATAATAATAATACCAATAATAATTATAAGCCATAAACCAAGTTAATTAATAATAAAATAATAAATAAAATCAGATAACTATAAAAATATTAAAACTATATATTGACTAGGGATATTATATTCTACCCACCTTATAAAAGTTTCATCCTCGAAATTTTGATAAGGCAGGGAATAATAATAAAAATTAAGTATTGGGAGAAGATAAAGCTTCGACGTCACTTCTCGTTGCATCATGGATCACTACGTCTCCGCTGCACGCTCTGATCTCTGTTACCGGCTTCAGAATGGAGTGACCAATTTCAAGAGACAAGATCAGGAAATAGAATCAATAAGAAGAATAGGAATTAAGATGGAATCAAAATTACTCTAGAAGAAGACATGCAATCAGAGAGATCGAAAGATCAAAGAGATGAATTTTCAAAGGAGGACAGTGAATTCCAAGTGGAGTCAATATCATTGTATGGATAGTATATGTACATTATAGTGTAACTATAGATTGTTTCAAGTTACCTATATGAACTAGGTCCTTTTTGAGTAAATCTGGCTCTAATATCAAGAAAACCCTGTCACACCCCGCTTCCCAAAATACGTGGAAACGGAGTCGTGACAAGAGTCGGCGACGTATATACGCGAGGAAAATGCCCCACGTATACACGTTAAGCCTAAAGTAACCTTAACAAGCTAAACCATAATAAATCAGTATCACTGCAATATGATATATAAATATCTAACACAATGATAGCAGATGAATGAAGGAAAAAAATGGCAACTGGATACGATAGATAGAATCAAGAAATAACATGAATAAAAGAGCAGGAATACCTATAATCAAAAGAGAGAGACTCTAGCTCTTCGCAACATGTACGATCTCAACGAACACCTGATCAATGAATTAAAACAGATCCAATATCAAGACATGTGAATCTAGAGTCGTCAGAAGCGACCTAATGAGTGTATAAAAAAAGGGGAGCGCTCATGCATATAAACAGTGTGTACAATAACAACATGATAAACTAAAAATAAAAGATAATTAAATAATCAATATCATGAACAGAAAGCAATAAAGTTAGTCAGTACAATATCAGATGTCCAAATCTTGTCAAGTGCACAGTCAGGTGTTTATCATGGTTTATATATATGTACAGTCAGGTGACTACAGTCAGTCACAATACATTATGATCAGTTTTTTATTATTTATTATATCAGCTAACACCAATTGCTACCTATAATAGATGCATTCCATACTACGCTTATCACACGTGTCAATTAGATTCTAAGTTATTGAAAATGATTGGTTGGAGACATTATCCATGCTTTAGGTGGGTCCCGTATATACCCGAGACCACGACCTCAGTTTCCTGGCACTGAACCAGGCCGTACCGCTAGGTACTCAGTAGCAGTAACAGTAATCTCACTGTATGAACAGTGAAACAATAACAATACAGATGGAATGGTCATTCCCTAGGAATCCTGCAGTGGAACCCTCAGCCGGCTGCGCAACCTGTATCCTAGGTCCACCCAAAATACAGACGTTGTTCCTCCATCAATTTTCCCAATCCCCGTATAAGATGTCCATTTATATTATTAATTAATTCAGTCAAGATAATCAATATCCATGTTAATTATAATGCTAGGATGATGTGGTGACTGTAACGGTACAGTATAACAGTCAACAGTAATCATATACACAGTGAATGGTAACAGTAACTGTGTATACGATGAACAATAGAACTGTACAGGGTGTTACGGTCAAATAATCCTGTCCAATAACTTCCAGTAACATGAATTTATACAGTAACACTCATGCACCTCTGGTCAATGTGCTACATATTTAAACTGATCAAGATCTCATCCACTGATATTATATTTGTAACTGATCCATCAACCTATAATCTCAAAAGCAATCCTCGTGAACCTCACGTATCAATCCATGTTCAAAAATCATCAAGAACATCAAATACCAGATTTGTCTCAGGATACCTGATATTGTTAATCTTGAGTCCAGTAAATAATTAATCAGCTCTTTCATCACAACTAATCTACTTTAATTCTCTGAGTCATCAATAGTCCATCCTTTAAATTAGTGATGTATACAAATCTCAATATCTAAAATAAACACACTTCACTATATCTAAATAGTCATCACTATCCAAATCCAATCCAGATCATCGATTGATCGACAAAAAGCATGCACACGAACAAGTAAAGGAATGATGGTCGATGTTACTGTTTTTGCAATTCTTCCGTAATAGCGAAGTGGCTATACGGGTCGTATCCACAAGGAGGGAAAGCGATGAAAGATTTAGTGCGGCTTCTTTGTACAAAGTAAAGAAAAAATTACTTATCTCAAATAAAGAATTGAAAAGAAAACAAGTGTTATTTCAAGAATTCCTTGGATTGGTTTGATGGTTGTAAAAGTAAGTTTTCTTAAGGGTAAAAATGTATGGCTAACTTTCTACTAAGTGCTCCCACTAATCTCTAATTTCTTGAAGATGTAGCCTCATAATGGATCATAGGCAAAGCATAACTTTTATGCATAAGAACTATTCACATTGGAGATCGAATGACAGTTCTTCCCTTAACTTAGCTTTACTCGACAAAACTTAAATATTCCCTTATTAAGGTCCAATTGAAGGCAAGAAAAAGGAAAAAATATGTGCACTAGTAGTATCGGTAAAGATTAATAGGAATATCTCTAACGAAAACAAGTAAGGCTTACAATCTATAAATCATCAAAAACGATTAAGCATGAAATATGAGAATGGTAATACTTGTAAGTAAGTTAGAGTTAGAACCTGATCTTAAGATGTTATAACTCTTGTTTGCACAAGGCTCGTTTGACACTATTGACTCATTTGGGTTATCAATCAAGTTGTTAGAGATGGGTTAGTAGTTAGTTAGCCATGCAATGGAAAAGTTAGCTAGACATGAGTCAGAAAAATAAGAGAGAAAAAGTAAACAAAAGAAGTTCTACACTAATGTAAGAAAGTAAAAGCAAGTAAAAATACAAAGTGATGGAAAGAAGAAGGAGAAGTATTACTTATATAAGACTATCACCTTCAAATGCAACTTGTACACACACACACACACACACACACACACACTCTCTCTCTCTCTCTCTCTCTCTCTATTTCACTCTAATGGCTAAACTAAGTAAGTAAGAAGAAGAAAACACAAGCAAACTAAAACACCTAAAAACAAACTAACATCAAAACCCTAACTCTGGATATCCCCTTATGAAGAACACCAAGGGGCCTTTTATACATCTGGAGAAAAGAGGCCAGGGGAACTATCCCTAGCCCGAAGTACTGGCGCAGCCGCGCCAGTACTGCCGTAGAAACGTGGATAAAGTCGCATTTCCATGGCTCTTCTGGGCCGTGCATGCGGGACCGCCTCCTGCGTGCTATCGCTTTGCCCCTGTCGGCTGTCCTCTTAGATTCTAGATTTGGGCACCCGGTTTTGACAAAACTACCCTCCAAGTTCAATGGCTATTTTTGTAGGCTTTAATCACCAATTAAATGAGATTTTGGGCTTCTTCTTAATCCCGCACCATGGACTTAGGAACACATAAGAAAATCATTATTAGCAATATTTTATATAACATAAATGTGAACATGTGGTATGAAATATGCAATATTAGAGACTAATCATCGATCAACCCTCAGTTCCATAAAGCTCAATCAAAAGGATCCAAATCTAATGTTACTACTCAAATGTTCAAACGTATAATCCACGAGTTCTTATCATTCCGGTCAAACATATATTTCTCAACTCAAGGTTAGCTCCACTCAAATCGAGTCACTGACAAGTCTAAGTCCAAGATCCCTTCTTTTAACAAAGAATTTCCTATTTAATCAACCATCGATATTTAATTAACTTTCATCTAGTTCACCTCCAACAAGGAAGAATCAAGTCTGATAATAACTCATACAACTATCCACTTATCTAATAATGATCACATCTAATGATCGTCAAGTCTGATTAGCATCAATCAGACTTCAAGTTAATACATTATATCAGAATCCAAATCAAAGTAGTAGAATGACTAAATATGAACTGATAAAACTGTTGATATCACAGTGTTAGATTATCGAGTCTAAATATCCTTAAACACCAAATATATCACGGATTCATCTTCACCAAGATCCAATTCTCCCACATCATAATAATTTGAAACAAAAAATTTACTGCGTATCTATCAAAATCTATTATTCTAATTAATCTAGTCTGCTACCAATCTTAAGTCAACTCAACTTCAATTAAGTCCATCAAAATACCCAAGATAGTAAAACTCTAAGTTAATCTCCACTGATTGGTCCCAGTACTCGGTTCCTATATAGGAGACCCAATTTGTCAATGAAACATCTCATTAATAAATCCTTAATTTACATATTAATTATCAACATGTTATTATCAATAAGGAAGTCATGCCTAATACTCATATACTTAGAAAACTGGACCAATTCTATAACATTGTAATTGACATATCAATAAAATAGTACCAAGGCATCACAGTATAATAATAGTTGGGCATGAGTAAAATAATGCAAAAATCAGATATATATTCGCATGAAATAATAAGATGAAATGCTTGAATTAAATATAGACCAGTAGACAAACACTCACATGAAATAACATAGTTTTTGAACCGAATTGTCATCTTCACTGCACGAACCGGTACAGATCTCCAGATCATCCCATGGGTCGGTCTTCGAATCGCCATTGTATTGAGTCCATAATGAGTATAACTCTGAATTTCCCGTATCGGGTCCGGATTGCACGAACGCGTCCAAAATCACTGCAACACGCATCCAAACACATGAACTCACACCCATACAATTATAGACACGTACTGGTATACATCCCGTACACATATAAACTCCACATACATACACGTACACTCTTATACACATAATATGCATGCAGTTACAAACATGCATACACACACATATTTATACATACCCATTCACACACATATACTTACCCACATACATATACATGTACATTTACCCATACACTTTAATACACTCACGCGCACATCATCACATTAATTTACATGCATTTATAATACAATCATAAAGAGAGAAAGAGAAATAGAAAAGAGAGGAAGGGATTCACGCAATGGCAAGGCTTGCGCGCCGACGGAGACTCCGACGGAGGGGGCAGAGGCCACGGAGGATGTTGATAGATAGAGGATCTCGCTAGGAAGAGCGCGGTTGCATTCGTGCTTGCCGACGACAATCAACGGCAACTCACGGAGAGACGGAAGATGGCTCGGAGGATGCTCAGGGGCCAACGAAGGGGCTATTGGTGAAGAGATGAGTGCATGGGGAAGATGCGATAAGGGAGGCGGCTGCAAGGCCTGGGGGGGAGTTGCAGGCCTGTGCTCAGCCTATGGGCTGCCGCAGAGGGGAAAAACTCGACCAATGTGGGGTCTCGGCCTGGTTGTCAGAGGTGCAGCAAGGGGATGTTGCCATTGGGGGTTTGCAGGTAGAGATAAAGGCAGGTGTTTCGGGCTCCGACGAGGTCTCGCGGAAGAGGGAGGACCTCCGTGGGTGATTGGATCGGTGTTGGGCTGAAGGTGGAGATGGTGTGTAGGGTGGAGGACATGGGAAGTTGGGGCGACTGGATGGAGGTGTGAGGTTGACAAAGATGGCGCCAGTGGGTGAGTTGCAGCGAGGGGATGGAGAACGGAGGATGGGTGACATGTGTAGAATAAGAAAGGAAGAAGAAGATGAGAGGTTGGGTTTGTGGGTGTGGGTGGTGTTGGGGCACGCGGATAGTGACGGCGGCGCACGCAGGTGATTGCGTGGTGGTTTATGGTGGAGGTCTGTATGTGTGGAAGGAGGATGGTTGAGAGGTCGGTTGGCTATGCGAAGCCCACTGGGTTGGGGGAGAGAGAAAAGAAGGATTAAGGTTTAGGTTAAGGAATAAGGTGGATTAGAGGATGCTTATATAGGGTAAGCTATTGGGTAGGTGGGTTTGGGGGTTGAGATTAGATAGGATAATTTGTTAGGATTTGGGATTTAGTTAGGATTTAATTTTAATAGATAGGATTATGGGTTGGGTTTAGATTTAATAGACATGATTTGGATTATATAATAGTTGGGATTAAGATATATATTAGTTAAGATTTGAATTAGTTAAGATTAGGATGGATTTGTTGTTAAGATTTAGGATTAATTGTTTAAGATAGGATTTAGTTGTTAAGATTAGATATGATTTTGATAGATAGTTTAGGATTTAGATTAAATAGATAAGATTCTGGGTTGGAATTTAATAGATATGATTAAAATTTGGGTTGCAGGTTTGGGTTTAATGGATTCAGGCTTAGTGGATATGGTTTAGATAAGGGTTAATGGGTAGTGGGTTTGGGGTTAAGATAATTTTGTTTGTTAGGATTTGATTTAGTATTTAGGATTAGATTTTGGGAGTTGGGTTGTTAAGATTAGAATTTATTCATTATGATTAGGATTTTGGTTTTAGGATTTGGATAATGAGTTGAATTTAGGTACAAGTTGGATTCATGTGTATGGGTTTGAATTAAATGGGTTACAAAATAATAGGATTTTATTGTTAGGATTTAGAATTAGTTGTTATATGATTATGATTATAGATGGGATTGTGGGATTAGGCTTATTGGGTTTCATAATTAACTAGGAATGAAAATTGAAAAAAGAAAGATTGCTTAACATGGCCTGGGCTCAAGTTTGGCTAAAGGCTAGGGAAAAAAATAAAGATGATAATAATAATAATAATAATAAGAAGAATACAAATTAATAATGAGAATACTAAAAAATGGTAATAACAAAAATAATAATATCACTAATGATAATTAACAATAATTATAATAATATTAACAACTATAGAATTAATAATAATTATACCAATAATAATTATAAGCCATAAACCAAGTTAATTAATGATAAAATAATAAATAAAATCAAATTACTATAAAAAAAATATTTAAAACTGTATATTGACTAGGGATATTATAGTATTAAGGCCTCTTGTACCTCACATGAGCTCTCTCAAATTTTTGGATAATGACACAAAACAATTTTGCGTAAGTAAACTGCCTACATTCCGCCAATGTTTGATAAACTATGTACTGTTACAGAAAGTTTATTGATTTTCTAGACTTCGTATTTCCCTCAATTCTTGGTATTCGTTGCCCGTAACTTACTATATTTGGGGATGTAATGCTCTATGGGCCATACTGGCCCTCCAATCAATCTGGCCCAGCTTCAAAAATTTACATGGCCTTTATTTCTACTTCAACCCTTGCATTGAGCCTTCAAGAACTGATTCCAATGTAAATGACCGAACTCAGAAGCCTATGAGAGGGACTCTGCTGGGCGACTCTGCAGCTCGGTGCACAACGTATATGGGTAGAACGAGACTCCCTAAACACTATTAAGGCTTTGCTGGAGGTTTATGTCAAAAGTGGGAGTTGTCTCCTAGAAGACTGTAAGAACTTGTTGAAGGAAGTCCAAGAGTGCAGAATTTCTTATGTTTCATAGAAACTAATGGAGGTTCGAATTTGTTAGCTAATCATGGTCACATTAGTAAGAAAGTAGGCATTGGACTGACAATTATCCTGCTAATCTCATTGCTATGTTTCAGAGAGATGTCATGGTCATGTACTGGAGAATGTAGGTGAGGGTGTATGTTTTCTGATTATCAAAAAAAAAATTGACTCTAATCCCCGATCTAAGGTCTTTAGGCTGGACCGGGCTTGGGATCAGCTCTGACCCCATCTCAAAAATTACAAGGCCTTAATTCCAGTCCCAACCTTGACATTGGGCCTTCAAGAATTGAACACAACCTTCGCCCAAAGACCTGTCGAGCCTAAAATTTCTATTTTCTTTCTTTCATTTTTTTTGGAAATATAGGACATAGCTTGGTGCAAGCGGGAATTAAAACCCAAACCTCTTGCCTACTATAAAGAGATTTATCATTGTGATATAGTGAGACTTGGTTTTTTCCTTCTCTTTTGAGGGTTCATTTGTGTCATGTGTGAGATCTAGTGACATGTGGGCCATGGATTGAAGATGAAAAAAAGGATGAAAATAAATAAAATAAGTGTTAATAACCTCACAATAAATGAGAATTAGGATCTTAGGGTTAGAATTAAAATAAAATGAATTTTTAAAAGTAAGAGTTGAATCTGACAGGATTTTCAATGGGGATGATGTAACGCCTCGATCCCACAGATATGAGAACGCTATGGCGATGTACATACGTAAGGCAAAAATACCCTCATATACGTACGTTAAATTTCAGTATAGGAAATAAACATAATATACGCAATAATTCTAGTATTAGTAAGTACAAGAATACCTGCAATAGGTCAGTGATCATGATATATACAAAAACAGAGATAAATAAAGAAGTAGAAAACAATTATAAAACTACCTGAATAACAAAGGTGATGAGTCTCCTATAAATATCCGGTGAACACTAGGTACTAATAAATCCCTACGCTCCAATTTGAGGAAGCAACCTTAGAGTCGTCGAAAGCGACCTAGTGAGTGGTAAAATGAAAGAAGCGGTAATATATACTACAATAGTATTTACAATCACGATAAAATATAATACGTGTTTACAAATAAGGGTACAATATAATATTGTACTAACAGTACGTTACAATAGTATTACGTGATCAAAACAATATCTATATCAATCGAGTAGAGTTTTATATATATCTACTAACATTATTTTATTAAATTCTCATTAAAGCGTTTACGACCATTAACATGTTATAATCAATAAGATACATAATTTAGTTATATAATAATAAGTCAATGTGTTTGATTAACATGGATCAAATCTTAATTATTTCATATTTATTGTTTAAACTAATGTAATGATAATATGATGGTATAAGTAAGATAAAAATAATCATACTACAATGTTGTAAGTGTATAGGAATAGTATGGCTATAGAGAATACATGAAGTATAATGTATACATGCATAGTAACATACTGGTAAACAAGAAATCATGAAGCTTAGTAGGTGTAAAACAAAAAGATAACACACTATAGTGTTTGTGAAAATATAGGAACAATGTCCTTACGGAGAATATATGAAGTACCGACTATACATGTATAATAAAAAGATAATAAGAAAGATAATCATTATGTTTAATACAATATACACAGACAAGTCATCATGCAAGATGTCACGCAGGTGGTGAGCAATAAATAATAATATATAATAATAACGATCAATATCACCTATTTTTTTTAATTAGTCTCTTTTAGTGTCACATACCACTAGTAATTCATACTGCAGCCCGTACTCCAGCCGAACCATCCTGACATAGCATATATGTACCATTATCTGAACGAGAGAGTAATCAAATATCATGTATTCCTACATTCATCATTTTTTATATTATTTAATTATTTTAATTGGAAACTAAATAGTCGAGGAGCTCTGGTCAGGTGGGTGTATCCCGTGCATAGCCGGGATCACGGTCTTAAAAAGTTTCCTGGCCGTTGAGACCAGAGTCATCCGTTAGGACAGAAATAGAAAACAAGAAGTTCAATGAGGTATGTACAGTTGATAGCCAGCACTAGACATCCCCTTCAGTGGGATGTATATGGATCCAAGACGTCTACCCGACAAGACCTAGTTAACCATCAAGTCTCCCCCAATCCCCATATTACATTTGTTATATTTAACTATACCGGAACAATAGTAATAACATGCAACAGGATGACAGAAGACAGGAAATAGGAAGCATATGATCCATAAGACGTGGGACTTTAGAGGTGGCCCCCACAGATTCATGTACAAGATAACAGGAGACACTTTATTCTGTGTGGTACTTAGTTCCGCATATTTTTGGTCCATTGCCAGAATATCCAGGTAACAGGAGTGTTATAACAATACTAGGAATACAGAAAACAGTCATGTAATAGTGATACAACAACAGTCATGTACTTTATTCAAGAAATACTCATGTAACAGTATTATAGGAATATTCAAGTAATAGTCATCTATGTAACAGAAACACATGATAATGCATACGTGTGGATCCATGTAACAAGAATGCCATATCCATAACAGTGATATAGGAAACAAGCATGTCATATACTTGTGTGTGTCTGGGTAACAGTAATACAAGAGCTGAAATGATAGAGTCCAGAGTAACAAAGTATCCATTAACAATAATGAAATAACAGTGTTTGGGGGTAATAGCATATCTGTGTCACAGTAATACAAGTACATGAAATAACAGTATCTATTGTAATAGAGTATCTATGAATGGAAGTACATGAATATGCAAGTAACGGTAACTCATGTACAGTGATATCAGAATATATAATTAACAGTATTTAATGTAAGTCAGGTAACAATGATCATATCAGGGTAATATCATAACATGAGTGATTACATTTCAATTTTTCATACTTATTGTCACATTTGCACATTTATCCTTTGCTTATCCTTATTAAACATTACTATTTAACCCTCTTTTTGTTTATGATGTGCAGTTACTTATTTAGGAAGATTTGGGGAAAGAAAGCTTCTAAATTGCCTACAAATCTAACTTAAATTCGAATTTCAATTTAAATCAATTTCAAGTCAAGAGAATAAAAGAATATTCTAAGCATATCCAAAGTGCAAATTCAATTTCTGAGAATATAATCGAAGATGATTAGATGAAGTAGAGTCACGGAAGGAAACACAACCCAAATCAACATCCTTTTGCCGCGAATTCCCCTTTTTTGTCGCATTTTCATGGCTAGGATATGGCCTCTCTTCTGGCAGTTTATCATGAGACTGAGATTGCTCAAATCCCCTATAGTTTTCCTAGAAATACCCATGAAGAGAAGCACAAAAAGATATCTCAGAATCAATTCTAGAGATCAATAGTTAGGATTTTCTTTAGTTTTTTTGAATTTCAGTTGTAATTTTCTAGGTTTTAGATATAATGTGATTTTGGGAGAAGAAGAGAGCTTTTGTGATTGACGGTGATAGCATCAATATAAGATTTTTCTAATCTTTTCTTCAATTTCTTTCTTGCCATTTATTTGCTTTATTTTGATATTCACTTTTAATTTCTTGCATTATGCTTTGCTTTACTTCAATCATGCATAGCTAAGTACTTTTCATGGTTTGCTAATTTCTAGACACCACTATTTCTAATTCTTTACTTGAATACTCGATTGAATCTAAGCTTTGTGATTATACATGTATTCTTGAAGATATATGAGGATAGGTATTTATCTTATTTGCTAAACACTAGTCAACTATTTTTCTTATTCTATGCTTGAATTGTCTTGATAATTTAATGTTAAATTTTGATTAAGTGTCAGTTAATTACTTTTTCTTATTTTATGCTTGATTGCCTTGATAGTTTAATGTTAAATTTTAACTATTTTTCTTATTATATGCTTGAAAGGCCTTGATACTTTAATATTAAATCTTGATGCAAGTAAGAATTTTTATTATCTCATATGTCTTGCTTGATGCTTGTACAATTCTAAGGTGCTTTCTTGATTCAAAGTAAAGGAATATTCTCTCAAAAGTTAGTAAGTTAGTGGTGTGTTAGATGATTAGTGAGCTTTGATATTTTTTATCTTTAGAAACCTTAATTTCAAAATCCTAGACTTCTAAAACCATCTTCTTTTCACTACAAATTCTATCTTCCCTATTTCCTTTTATTTCTAACCTAACATAAATTTCTTACTTTTTATTTTTTAAAACAAAGAAGAACCATTTAACCAATTTATTATTTAAAAAGATACCAAAAAGCTTGTATCACATCCCTTCTTGTGGATTACGATTGTATAGCCATTGCTACTGCGATTAAATGAACACTTTTCTAAACTCTCTTGCTTTTCTCCAATCAATTTTTGGCGCCACTGTCAAGGAGAGAATGATATTTTTTATTTACTAATTAGTTAATTTTCTTCTCTATTTTGTGTCCAGGGCAGATTATAGGAAATTGGCAATTACAGAATATCAAGAGAAGCATTGTGACTGTCCAAGAAGGCAGAGCATCTGACTCCACAACCAAGTCGCGCAAACGCAACAAAAGTTGTGTTTCCACGGCAGTAAAGGGGAGTTGGTCACCCCGCTTCTTTGCAAGGTGATTGAATTGCACTTCTATAGCTTCTGCAATTACTATATTACCATGTTAACCTGTTCTGAACACTATTTTTTAGTCCATAGTAACTCGTGCTTATAATCACTTAAAGAAAATGGTTAGACTTTGCATCATAGGCATTCATTTAATTCATTTCTTTTCATTACTGTTGAAGAGTGCTGGAGATAAGTACATCTTCATTGCATCTAAATTAGAAAATTCTTTTGGGTGATTTATAACTGCTATGAGTGTAACTTGTCTACGTACTTGCACACTTGCATGAAAACGAATTAAGGGCACAACCCATTAAACGACATAAGTGGGAAAATCATGACCTTTTCTTAGCCTACAAACCATCTCCTCACTCACTTACCCAATCCTAACTAAAATCTGATATACGTTGGTCCTAAGGACATCTCAGACTCACAAGGAGATTGACCTAAGAAGAAAGTTGTTAGAGTTTGACTCTTATTAAATCGGTGTTTAAGGTTAGAGATAAGAGGTGAAACCTCAAAGAACAGTGATTTGACATAATTAGGCCCGTTGCTCTAGCACAGATACCTCCCATCACCTACCTGGCTGATAGCTTATGGTCAAGATTGCTGCAATATACCTTCAATAGACAGTTAACCAGTTAGGAGTCGTCTAGGTCTAAGGTCAACCCTAACATAGGCTAGATTTTCTTTCTTTGGTTTGTTTTGATTTGCTTTTTATATGATATGTATTATAATTATAATTTTCTCATGCAAATAAAAATCCATATTTCACCCTGACCTTTTTTGTCTCAGATTTCACCAACCAGCTGATTGAGTTCAGACCTGCACAAAAAAATACAGAGTTTATAAAAGTGCTAAGTTCTCAATTCTACCGCGAGTAGCAAGTGGCTATGTGGGTCGTTATCCACAATGAGGGACTACGATGGAAGCATTAAGTAAATTTCTTTCTTTTT
This sequence comes from Agave tequilana, assembly GCA_038442645.1. Lineage (NCBI taxonomy): Eukaryota > Viridiplantae > Streptophyta > Magnoliopsida > Asparagales > Asparagaceae > Agave > Agave tequilana. The sequence continues at coordinate 70,940 of JAVJIF010011073.1, read as the reverse complement.
AGTTTATAAAAACAAGTTAAAAGTTCTTCTCAGTTTAGAAAAAGAAAATAAAAGAGTTAAAAAGATGATGATGTTGTTGATATTTCAAAAGAAAGGAAAGCTAAGTTAAAAACAAAGAATCAAAAGAAAGAAGAAATAGTTGGTTATAGAATGTTTTTCTAAACTAAGAAATGAAATGAAATAAAAATTAAAGAATACTTACCTCTTCGGTGCTTGCTTTACCTTTTATCCGTTGCAACGACTTACTTTGGCTAGAAGGCGATCAAAGCATAGAATATAGGATCTTTCCCATTCCTAATCTAAACTATGAATAAAAGTGCAAGTAGAAAATAAAACAGAAGTAGTTATCCATCACCATGAGCCATCAATGACAGTTGCAAGGGCAAGGTATATTCGAGACTATCATAGTTATTTGCATTTACAAGCACCTCAGAGGAAAGCAAAATAGAAACAAGAAAAGAATAATATAAAATGCAACTTTGATTCAATTAAGTAACAATAAAAGAAAGGAAGAAAAGTTACATTGGTGTCACTTTTCAATACAACCTTCACTCTCTTTCTCTTATAAAACTCTTCTCTCGTTTAACTTACATAAAAAATGAAAAATTACATTAAAAAAATAAAACTTAAGTTAAATCTAAAAAATAAGCCTAATAACAACTCTCTGCTGGAGCGGTACCCTTTGCCTTCTGAAGTGGTGATATTTATAAGTTGAAATGGATAAGGAAGAGCGTGCTTGAAGATGAGACCAAATCGCAAGCCCAACAGAAATATCTTCTGATAAGGTTGGAGATAAGGTTGAAGATATGGACAAAATCGCTTGCCCAACGGAAAAGATCTTCTAAAAATATCTCATTTAGATCTCTGGATTTTTACAATATCCTTCTGATTCTTCAAGCTAACCAAATGATTCTTCTAAATTCAATTTTAACTATATTTATTTGACTTTATCTTGAGTTAACCAAATAGATCCAATTAAATCATAATTAATTGGCTTATATTTGATCTTATCTTCTCTCTCTTCATAAAGACAAACCTGCAAAATAAGACATTAAGACAAGAATTAGTAGGATTTATTACAAGATAGACGTAGGAATGTAATAATAGATATGCAATAAACATGTACAATCATAACCCCACACCCTATGTTTTGCTAGTCCTCGAGCAAAACAAGAAAATAGAACCTAAAAATTTATAGACCACTTTTGTAGGTCACGCGACTAAATTGAGCATGTGCAGCAAGTCTTTGAACCTCTAGGTTTTCCTAGAGGAGTAGCTGTAATCTCCTGAGTGTTTTTAGTGAATTACACCCACAAAATCCATAAAGAAAGGAAAAAAATGTTAGTATTTTTTAAACGCATTTTGAAAGAGGGAAAAACATATTTGAAGTAATCATGCAAAAATTCAAGAAATCTATAAGTCTTGGGATTATAAAAACTTAGTCATTGCTAAACCGAGTCTTATTCAAAAACTTGTTATCAATCAGGGTAAGGATTAAAATTGTATTTCTCATTTAGTCTACTATTTTACCCTAAGTCATATGCATCTTTGTGACCATGAATATTTTTACTAAGAGTTCTTCAACTCTAACTCTTTTGCCTTATTATTTTTTATATTTTATGGAGGTAATATTTCTTAGTTCTATTAGGCTTTCTATTCGCCCATGTAACGAGCCTTTAGTCGGGACTCCCAAACCAAATGGTTTAGGGCACCGGATTAGAAAACACCCCAAAGACTTGAGGATCCGAGCAAAAAAGTCTACAAAATTAAGAGTTTTTATTTATAAGATGGACCACTTTTAGGCGCCAATACTTATGCACTATGAGGTACAAATACCTAGCTTAATCAGAGGATTTTTAATAATAATATATATACTTTTTTCTCTTGTTTTTATAAGGCATAAGAATATTTGTTTTTGAATCCCAAGTTTGTAAGTGCATAAAGTATGCCTATTTCATCAAGGTAAAATCAAGACTAAATTACTTTCTAATTTTTCTTCTTAAACCTAGAAATCAAACAAATAATCTTATTTCAATCAAGTATAAGAAATTCCTAATTATGATTCCCCTTCAAATTAACTTAATTTTTTACAGAAATAGGTCAGAATTTTGTTTCTTTTTTCAAAAATTTTTTTAAAAGAAAAAGATTTTTTTTATACAAATAACAAAGAAAACCTATGTTAGAACCCTCCCCTATGCCTAGCTCATGCATTGTCCTCAATGTATGAATGAATGCATAAATGCAAGAAAAGATGAAATCACCTAGAGAGGGGTGAATAGGTGATAATGCTAGTCTAATGAACTTAATGCGGAATTTAAAAACTAATTACAATTAACAAGAGATGCACACTCAAACAAGCCAAGCAAATAATTATGAATGAACAATATGAATTGATGCAAGGCACAAAGTAAAGAGAGAGAGTAAGAGCAAAGGGATCAAGCGCAAACAACAAGATATGTTTCGAGGTTCGAGCACCCAACTCTACATCCCCGCCTTCACACAGAAGGATTTTAAGTCCACTAGCTTGTCCACAAAGGACTCCCACAAAGGGAACCTCCACCGACGATTTGGGGCAATAACAATTACAAGGAGTACCCAACTCCTCTCCTTACAAACACAACCTCCTCCTTGAGGCACAACTCCAAGCCAACAAACAATCACCTCACAACTTGAGGGATTAGCACAAAGCAACACAAGGATTACCTCACAACTTGAGGGATACAACCAAATGCACAACCTCCTCAACACAATGAGGGAAAGGCACAAAGCCAAGAAAATGTAGGGTTTTCAACTTGGTCGTCTAAACAACAACCACAAACAATTTCTTTTCCACACAAAGATTCTATAGAATGAGATAGTAGATGTAGCTCAAGTGTAGAGAAAACAAAGGAATGGAAATCAAAAACTCAAAGAAAATCTTTGGGAAAAACTAGAAACCAAGATGAAGAAGTTGAATCAAAATCTTTTCCCAAAAATCCTTTCTTGATTTTCGAAACCCTAGCAAAAACACCAAATAGATTGTTCAATTTAAAGCCCAAAAACTTCTTTTGATTGCTGTGAAAACACTAGAGAGTCAGGAAAAATTCGCACAAAAAATCTTAGAGAAAAACTCTTTCCAATGGGGTATTTATAGGCCATTTGGAAAACTAGCCGTTGGCAGTAGATCCTGCCAAAATGAACTGTCGACGGTCGGTCGACCGGCCAACGGTCACATTTTGACCGTTGGCAGCAACCGGTCGACCGCTCGGTCGACCGCCCAAAAACAGAGAGAACTGCTCTCTGATCCGGTCGACCGGCCGGTCGACCGTTCCTAGTGTCTGCCAGACGTGCACAGGGCTGTGCACGTCGGTCGACCGTCAGGTCGACCGGCCCTTTGTTCGGTCGACCGTGCGGTCGACCGACCTGGCCTGTCAGCCACTGTTCTGGGTCAGAAAAACAGGATAGAAAATATTCTAATAAATCCATAAAGACTTGTAAAAATACACAAAAATAGTTTTATCATTTTATTTTAAAATATAAACTTATGATAAAAATTTCATCACAAATAACAAACATTTTGAAACATTTTTGTGTCTTCTCATTTTTACCAAAATCTAAAACTTGTATTTTCTAAAACTTGGATTTTTGAATAGAAAATATATTTTGTCCAAAACTCATTCAAATACAAAAACATGATATTAAACAACATTTAGGCATGATGCATATGGGTAGAAAACCAATATGCATGAAACATATATATATATATATCCATGTTTTTGTCTTTAATTCCAAAATATGTTTTGTTAAAAATACCAAAACATAAAACACATGAATAAGTAAGTCAAAACTAAGTTTGTCTAGGAAGATAAGCATGTATGCATATAGAGCAAATCTAATATACATTAAACCATGTAAACTTGTTTTGATCTATCTATTCATGAAACCAAGATCGGTTAAACCAAAAACGAAAAAACCGAAAACCAATATTCAAAATATGAAACGTGTGTGTTGTGAACTTGAGCATATCATACTATTCTAATCTTTACAATTTGGATCTAAACACAAAACTAAACTAGGTACCGATGTCTTCTTGTAGAGCGCAATCTCCAAGCCGACTCGATCCAAAACTCTTTGATCCACCGAGCAAGTGCTATATATGATCTTTGACGCTCGGGCTCTGAATCAACATGTGAAAGCTTCCAAATCATCTTGTTAAAGCTAATCACTAACTAATAACTTGATTAATGATCTGAAACTAAATAACACAAGATTATTAGTACACATAACTACATGAGTTAATCATCATCAAAACTAGAGTGGAAGGCCTTTGGGCCAACAAAAGAAGTACGGGAAAGAAGAATATTACCTCAAGGTGGTGGTTCCGGTGATCGTCGGATTAGGCCAAGCATTGCTGCTCAATCTAAATAATGAGGTGGTTCATAGAACCCACCTTTGATGACCTCTTTTATATTTTTACAATCCTCAATATGAATAGGATCATGTAAGGTTCTAACATGAAATTTATCCTGGTTATATGACCAATCTTGGAATCTCATCATGGAGTCATAATGTCCATACCTTATTCTAACAATGGAATGTGATTCTATGGAATGGATGATTTGGACTCAAAAGTGGAAGGAATGAAAACAATACTGACTCATAAAATTGATTTAAATCAAGTTTAGGTTCAAGAGTCAGATTCGATTCAAGAGTTAGTCCAAATCAAAGAATTTAAAGTCACATTTATTTTCCAATAATGGAATGTGACTATCCAAAATTGGTGATTTATGTTCAAAATCTATAGGTACGGGAATCTGTGTTGGCTCGGAAATTGGGTCCAAATCGGGTAAATATGCCGGAGTCAATAATGATTTGAAACTTGGATCTGAATCACAAAATTGAAGATCGAGTTCATATTCATATTCAAGTTCAATTTAATTAAAATGGAAACTTGCCAATTTGTCAATGGTTCGGTATTGGTCAAGTTCAAGATAGTGTGATAAAATTGAATCTTGGTTGAAGTTTTCAAGACACCATGATTCTTGGTCCATATCAATATAGTTAGTGAAATCTGAAATAGTCAAAGATTGAGTAGGGAGAGCTTCGTCATTCCTATACATGTTTTCCAATTGACTAATTCTTTCTTCTAGCCTATTGATGGAATGGGTAAAAGAATTTTTGCCTTGAATCATGTATTTCGTACTATTTTCAAAGTCACATTGTTCTTCTTGTTGTGGTGGGACTTGAAAAATGGAGTAAGGTCTTGGATTTGGAAATTTTGTAGGATACTTGAGTCTGTTGAGTTTCGAGATTGCAAGTACTCAACTATGGCTTTTTCACTCCTTTTAATGTCAAATTATTCTTTTAAAGGTTGATCAAAAAAGTATATGAAGATAATTGTTGAAAAGGTGATTGATAATATGACTCGGCAGCTTTCTATCCCCACACTCGATGAAGAGTGGTGATGATCATTCCTATCTTGTTGATAATATTGGTCTTGGGACATATATTAATTCAGATCAGACCAATCCGGGATACATGGTTGGTTAAAATCATAAAATACTGGGTTGGTGTCATCTGAAAAAGAGGTCGGGGTGTAAAATAGATTACTATTAAAATTGAAAAAAATTGTTGTTATAATTCATTTACACAAACTGACAAAGACAAAAAAAACAAAAAAAAAAAAAAAAAAAAAAAACAAAAATCTAGCCTATGTTAGGATAGACCTTAGACCTAGACAACTCCTAACTAGTTAGACTGTCCACAAAAGATATTTTGCAGTAATCTGATCATAAGTTAATCGGCCAGGTAGGGGTATGACCAGTAGGAGTTATCTGTACCTGAGCAACAGGCCTAATTATGTCAAATCATTATTCTTCGAGGTTTCACCTCTCAATCCCCAATCTTTGACACCGATTAACAAGAGTCAAACTCTAACAACTTCCCCCTTAGGTCAATCTCCTATTGAGCCGGGATGTCTTTAGGGCCAATATCTACTCAATTTTAAGTTAGGCTAGATTAGTGAGTATGGAGATGATTTTCGGGTTAAGAAAGGGTAATCACTTCCCCACCTTATCTGGTTTAAGGATATGCCCTTAATTTGTTTTAATACAAGCGTACAAATATATAGCAAAATAAATACACTTAAGCAATATGTATCACGCAAATGTGTTTCCTAAGCTACATGTAGTGCACACATACCTTTACTCCAACACTCTTCAACAGTAATGTAAATGTAAATGTAATTAGATACGTGCCCTAAATTCAAAGTCTAAACTGTTTTTAACATTAACAAGCAATTTAAAACACTGTGTAGAATTAAGTAAAATGGAAAACTAACAGCTGCAAAATGTTAACCTTGCAGTGTAGAAGCATCTGCAATAAAAAGCTTTTAGTAGTCATACTAACACCGGGCAAACGCGCCCTTTGCCATATTTTCGCGGCTGAGTAGTATTCCCTGTGCTCTGCTTTCTTGAGTAGAGGCACAAGGCAACATGTAGTGCAGTGCAGTAATTAGTTTTCAAAAATCAGCTGCTACACACAAAACTGAGAAGAAAAATTTAAACCATTAAGTATATTTAAAAAGAAAACTTACCGTCTTTCTCTCGCAATGACGCCAAAATTTGATTGAATTCAGGCTTGCATAAAAAAATACATAGGTTAAAAAAGTGGTAGGTTCTCAATTCTATCGCTATAGCAAGTGGCTATGCGGGTCATGATCCACAAGGAGGGACTATATTGGAAGCATTAAGTAAATTTCTTTCTTTTTAGTTTACAAAACAAGTTAAAAGTTCTTCTCAGTTTAGAAAAAGAAAATAAAAGAGTTAAAAAGATGATGATGTTGTTGATGTTCAAAAGAATGGGAAAGCTAAGTTAAAAAGAAAGAATCAAAAGAAAGAAGAAATAGTTGGTTTTTGAAAGTTTTTCTAAACTAAGGAAAAAGAAATGAAATAAAAACTAAAGAATACTTACCTCTTCAGCGCTTGCTTTACCTTTGATCTGATGCAGCGGCTTATTTTGGCTTGAAGGCGATCAAAGCATGGATGGCATATAGAATCTTTCCCATTCCTAATCTGAACTATGAATTAAAAGTGCAAGCAGAAAATAAAACAGAAATGATTATCTATCACCATAAGCCATCAATGGAATTTGCAAGAGCAAGGCATATTTGAGGCTCTCGGATTCATTTGGATTTACAAGCATCTCAGAGGAAAGCAAAACAGAAATACAAAAAGAATAACATAAAATGCAACTTTGATTTAATAACAATAAAAGAAAGCAAGAAAACTTACACTGGTGTCACTTCTCAATACAGCCTTCACTCTATTTCTGTTATGAAACTCTATTTCTCTTATCTAAGTTACATAAAGAAATGAAAAATTACATTAAAAGAAAAACAAAAACCTATGTTAAATCTAAAACATAAGCCTAATCCTAACTCTCTGCTGGAGTGGTACCCCTTGCCTTCTGAAGTGTTGGTCTTTATAGGTTGAAATGGATAAGGGAGAGCTTGCTTGAAGATGAGACCAAATCGCTTACCCAACAAAAAAGATCTTCTGATAAGGTTGGAGATATGGACAAAGTTGCTTGCCCAATAGAAAAGATCTTTTAATAATATCACTTTTGGATCTCTGAATTTTGACAATATCCCTTTGATTCTTTAAGCTAACCAAATTAATTCTTTTAAAATTCGATTTTGACTGAATTTATTTGATTTTATCTTGAGTTAACCAAATAGATCCAATTAAATAAGAATTTAACTGGCTTTTTGATTGGTCACTAATGTTGCATATTTAATGTCACATTTCCATACTTATTTAGAATAAAAGCCTGCATTGTCCTAATTATTTGTTTAATTTATTTGCAGGCCCAATCCGTAAGGAGATGAAGAGAAATGAGCCCAAAAGCCCACCAGAATTCTGAATTAAATCAGAGTTAATTCGTACACATAAAATCAGGGCAAAATCAAGAGGTGAAACCGGTTGAGAAGAATTCTCTCAGAATCGATCGGTTAAAGCCAAGAATCTAAGGCCATTTCGTCAGAATCCGGAGCTCAAACGACAAAACCAACAAAGGATAAAGCCAGAAGAAACCCCCGGAGAGACCCACCAACAGGGTGTGGCCATCTGGCCACACCCTGGCCGCGAAAACGCGGCTTGGGCCACGTTTCCGCGGCAATCTTGGGGAGTTAGGGGGAGCGTGAACTCCCCGACCTCCCCGGGATCTTGGTGGTTAGGTTTTCTGCCTATAAAAGGCCATTATGTGCACTGAAAATGGACGTGAAGCAGATTAGGATTTAGCTAGTTTTAATTCTTTATAGTTTAGGTTTTTCTTTCTTGTTATGTAATTTGTATGTAACTTAGGGTAGAAGAAGATTCATGTAAGTAAGAGAGAGAGGCTGAAGTTGAGAGTGACACCGACGATGTACCCTCCTCCTTTCTTCCATTGTCTCTGCAATTAATAAAGGTAAAAGTTCTTTTTATGTTTGTATTTTCTTTTGTTTTGTCTTCCTCTTCTACTTTACCTTGGTTGTATTTGTTGAGTGTACAAGTGAATTCCAAAGCAAGTATAACCAAGCTACGTGAGAGCCAGTGATAGTTCATGAAGACGTTCTCCTCTTCCAAGATCCGCATCACTTCGTTCTTCTAATGCTTGACGATATAATGTGCACGGGGACCGAGCTCGAGTTTATGATCTATGCGTTGAACGTCTCCGAAGCAAAAAGGTAGAACTTGCAAAAAGGTTTCCAAGTAAGTCATCAATTAACCTAGGTAAGTATCTCTTCACTTTTCTTTCTTTTTTTCTTTCTTAGTTTAGATCACCAACCACTTCTTCCAAATCGTTTCATTCTTCTTTCCACTTCATTGTACATAATCGCTTTCTTTTGTTTTCTGAATTTTCCAACTTCTTCATCCTCCATTTTCTACTAACTTTAACTATACTTTCTTTTTCCATTTTTATAACTTTAAAACAGAGAAGAACTTTCGCTTAATTTCTTAACGATTTCAATAAAGAACTGTAAAGCTTCCATCGCAAACCCTCCTTGTGGATCACGACCCGCATAGCCACTTGCTATAGCGGAAGAATTGAGCACTTGCACATATTCTTTCTTAAGTTCTATAATCTCGTATTTTTGTGCAGGTTTAGCCTCAATCAAAATTTGGCGTCGTTGCCGGGAGGGTAAAACGGTTTTATTGAAATCTGAATTTTTATTGAAAATTTTTTTAGAACTAAACGAATTTCTTCTCTGTTGCAGGTTACATGGCAAGCAAAGCAGGAAAATAAGTTTGCAGTGACATACAAGTGGTATTGGGCCTCTACTCTAGAAAGCAGAGACCCATTGCCCTCTGAATTGCCGCGTTTCCACGGCAAAGCCGCGGATCCGCGGCAAGGAAGAGTTGACTACTAACAGCTTTTTGCAGGGCTGCTTAGTGTAAAAAAATTCTAGTTTGCTGCAACTTTAATTTTCTTATATGCCATAACATAAGCCTGCTAATAATCAACAGTAAAATATTTGTTGAAAAGATAAAAAATTGATTAGACATTTGGATTTTAGGCACGTGTCTTTTAATTCCTTTATTTTTACTGTTGAAGAGTGCTGGAGCAAGGTACGTATGCATTGCATTTAGCATAGGACTCACTTCGTGGTTGTTTATATCGCTTTGAGTGAATCTTACATATCTTGTACACTTGCACAAAATTATTTTAAGGGCACTAACCCATAACAAGATAAGGTGGGGATTTAATCACCCTTCCTTAGCCCAAAAATCAGATTCCAAGCACTCACTAACCCAAGCCTAACTAAAATTGAGTAGACGTTGGCCCTAGGGACATCTCGGACTCAATTAGGAGATTATCCTAAGGGAGAAAAATGTTGGAATCTAACTCCTACAAATCAGTGTCTAGGAAAGGGACTGAGGGCCGAAAGCCCAAAGGTTGGTGGTTATTTAATTAAGGAACGTCTTTGACAGAAAAACTCCACCAACCTTGCCCTGACCTGGCTGATTAGCTTGTGGTTAAAGTCTACATTAGACCTCCCGTGGACAGTCTAACCAGTTAGGAGTCGTCTAGGTCCTAAGTCTACCCTAACTTAGGCTAGAATTTTTTCTTTTTGTTTGTTTATTTGTTTGTTTTTCTTTGTTTGTATTCTATTGTGTGATATGGACTATAATAATAATTTTTCAACTACAATAATAATCCATATTACACACCGACTTCATTTTCGGATATTACCAACCCGGCATATCATAACTTTGACCAACCTAGTGTGTCGGATTGGTCTTATCCGAATCAATATGACCCATACCCCCATCTAATAACTATAATTTCCATAATGATTTCAACTCTTCACCGAGTCAGTGGGGATTCACCTCCCCCGAGCATAATTTCCAACCACCTTGCCCTCCTTCTCCACCCAGTCCACATTATGTTCAAGATTCATACTCAGTTCCACCCGTCCAAAATAGGATACCATCAATTATGGAAATGAGTATGCGTGAGTCCAAACACAAATCCCAAAATCTGATGGACTCACAATTTCACTACCACTTCCAAGACAATTCTTCATCTTTCATCAAAACAATGAACCTATCACTATGAAAAGATGCTTGAAGCCATGACTCAGGCTCAAAACACTCGTAATCGTGACATAGATATGATGGTTGAATCTCCACGTTCCCACCGTCCTGATGTCACTAACTATTCTGTTAGAGTCGAAGAGTCATGTAGTTTTGGAAATCAAGATTCCATTTCAGAACAACCATGTGAACTTACCCAAACTCCAAGTGATATTAATAGTTTGGCTAGTTTCCTTTTCCTGAAATAGAACTTGAAAATGATTATGATCCTGAACCCCAACTTAGTGATTCAATTTTATTTCCTGATTCGATTATGACTCTGGTATCTTCACCTGACTTCAATCTTTTCCCGGAGTCAACATTGGATCCTGTACCAATTCATAAAGAAATTGAATCACCCATCTTTGAGGATCATGTTGAACTTGACCAACTTTACAATTTTGAAAATCCCATGGATAAATTGGCAAGTTCTCCATTTTTTGATATTGAACTCAATGAGATATGTGACCTAGATTCTCACATATGTGATCCAGTTCAACTTTCTGAATCAATATTGACTCCTGTTTTATTACCAAACTTGAATAATATTCTAGAGTCAGTTTTGATTCCCGCACCTATCATTCCTGAACTGGAATCACCCATATTAGGTCACATTCCATTGTTGGAAAATACATATGGACTTGAGTTTCAACTTCTTGACTTGGACCCAATTTCTGAACCTATTTCGACTCCTGAACCTTTACTTGACTTAAGTCACCTTCCTGAGTCGGTATTAGTCCTGTCCTTCCTGAGTCCAAGTCAACTGTTCTATCATTTCATACTCCATTCTAGGACGAGGTGGTTGATAAATTTGATCCGAAATTAGTGATGGAACATGGAAATTAGATGGGGTCAAATATTTAATAAAAATCCTTCATGGATATATCTTTTTAATGGGTTATATTAAAGATAGTGCTGGTGGGTTCCTCCGAGACCCAAGAAAAGTTGATTGGGCCGCGTTTCGTGGACCAATCAGACCACCACCGGAACCACCACCTTAAGGTAACACTTTCCTTCCCTGTCGTCTTTTTCATGCATCTATGAATTAATTCATACATTGAGGACAATGCATGAGATAGGTGTGGGGGAGGGTCTAACATAACTTTTCTTTTTGTTTAAAAAAAAATTGACATTTTTCTTTACTTTTAAAAACTTTTTGAAAAATAGAAACAATATTTTGACTTATTTTTGTAAGAAATTAAGTTAATTTTAAAGAATAGGAAAATCCAAATTAGGAATTCTTATACTGGTCAAAATAAGATTATTTGTTTGATTTATAGAGTTAGGAAGATAATTTGTTAAAGTAATTTAGTCTTGATCTTTACCTTGATGAAATATGCACACTTCATACACTTACACACTTAGGGTTCAAAAATAAAGGTTCTTATGCCTTATAAAAAATATATATATATAAACAAGTCTAATTATTGACTAGCTAGGTGCTTTGGCCTAAGCAAGCCTTGGTATTTATGCGAAAGATGATTAGATAAGTTTGAAAAGAAAAATTCTCTGATTAAGCTGGGTATTTGTGCCTAATAAAGCATAAGTATTCACGCCTAAAAGAGGTTCATATAATAAAATCCTTAGTTTTGTGGCCTTATTTGCTCGAGTCCTTAAGTCCTTGGGGGGTTTTCTCACCTGGTGCCCTAAGACCGTTTGGTTTGGGAGTCATCGATTAAAGGCTCGTTACATGGGCAGATTAGAAAGCCTAATAAAACTAAGGAATAATAACACAAAAAAAAAGAAAAAAAATAATAGCAACATATATATATATAATAAGGCATAAGAGTTAGAGTTAATGAACCCTTAGTCAAAATTTTCACATTCACAAGGTGCATATGACTTAGGGTAAAGTAATAGACTAGATGAGAAGCACAATTTGACTCCTTACTTTGATTGATAACAAATTTTTGAATAGAGACTAAGTTTAGGAATGAAAAATTCGGCTTTCCTATAACTTATAGATTGCTTAGATCTTACAATCATATTTCAAATATTTTTCTCTTTCAAAATGCTTTTTCGAAAATACTAACTCTTTATTTGTCTTTCTTTATGGATTTTGTGGTGCAATCCACTGAAAACCCTCACGAGACAAAACTCGTCCTCTAGGGGGAACCTAGAGGTTTAACGGCTTGTTGCACATGCTCAGTGCAATCGCGCGACCTGCGAAAGTGGTCTAATAATCTCTAGTATAGTTTAGTTATTTTGCTCGAGGACGAGCAAAAGATAGGTATGGGGGTGTGATTGGTCACTAATGTTGCATATTTAATGTCACATTTCCATACTTATTTTAGAATAAAAGCTTCATTGTCCTAATTATTTGTTTAATTTATTTGCTGGCCCAATCCGTAAGGAGATGAAGAGAAATGAGCCCAAAAGCCCACCAGAATTCTGAATTAAATCAGAGTTAATTCGTACACATAAAATCAGGGCAAAATCAAGAGGTTGAAACCGGTTGAGAAGAATTCTCTCAGAATTGATCGGTTAAAGCCAAGAATCTAAGGCCATTTCGTCAGAATCCGGAGCTTAAACGACAAAACCAACAAAGGATAAAGCCAGAAGAAACCCCCGGAGAGACCCACCAACAGGGTGTGGCCATCTGGCCACACCCTGGCGCGGAAACGCGGCTTGGGCCGCGTTTTCGCGGCAATCTTGGGGAGTTAGGGGGAGCGTGAACTCCCCCGACCTCCCCGGGATCTTGGTGGTTGGGTTTTCTGCCTATAAAAGGCCATTATGTGCACTGAAAATGGACGTGAAGGCAGATTAGGATTTAGCCTAGTTTTAATTCTTTGTAGTTTAGGTTTTTCTTTTCTTGTTATGTAATTTGTATGTAACTTAGGGTAGAAGAAGATTCATGTAAGTAAGAGAGAGAGAGGCTGAAGTTGAGAGTGACACCGACGATGTACCCTCCTCCTTTCTTCCATTGTCTCTGCAATTAATAAAGGTAAAAGTTCTTTTTATGTTTGTATTTTCTTTTGTTTTGTCTTCCTCTTCTACTTTACCTTGGTTGTATTTGTTGAGTGTACAAGTGAATTCCAAAGCAAGTATAACCAAGCTACGTGAGAGCCAGCGATAGTTCATGAAGACGTTCTCCTCTTCCAAGATCCGCATCACTTCGTTCTTCTTATGCTTGACGATATAATGTGCACGGGGACCGAGCTCGAGTTTATGATCTATGCGTTGAACGCCTCTGAAGTAAAAAGGTAGAACTTGCAAGAAGGTTTCCAAGTAAGTCATCAATCAACCTAGGTAAGTATCTCTTCACTTTTCTTTCTTTCTTTTCTTTCTTAGTTTAGATCACCAACCACTTCTTCCAAATCGTTTTCATTCTTCTTTCCACTTCATTGTACATAATCGCTTTCTTTTGTTTTCTGAATTTTCCAACTTCTTCATCCTCCATTTTCTACTAACTTTAACTATACTTTATTTTTCCATTTTTATAACTTTAAAACAGAGAAGAACTTTCGCTTATTTTCTTAACGATTTCAATAAAGAACTGTAAAGCTTCCATCGCAAACCCTCCTTGTGGATCACGACCCGCATAGCCACTTGCTATAGCGGAAGAATTGAGCACTTGCACATATTCTTTCTTAAGTTCTATAATCTCGTATTTTTTGTGCAGGTTTAGCCTCAATCACTTTTATTTGATCTTATCTTCTCTCTTTACATAAAGACAAACCTGTAAAATAAGACATTAAGATAAGTAATTTGTAGGATTTATTACAAGATAGATGTAGGAATGTAATAATAGATATGCAATAAATGTGTACAATCACCAGTATGGCATAACTTTAACCAAAAAAATGTTCCAGATTGGTTTAATCAGACCCAATATAATTCCCCAATATTTGAACAAAATTGGAATAATCATCTCTACTTTTTACCGAGTCAGTGGGGATACAACTCTCCTGAGTTATTTTATCAATCACCTTACCAACATTCAGCTTCATATGCTTCTTATCAAGATCACTCTATAGAAAAAAATCTGACTTTGTTAAGATTCTAGAAGCAGTCGAGCGATGAATTAAAAATCTAAAAGGCTCATGATTCCATCAAAAGTTTCAAATCAAAGATACCTACTCTATTTTTCAAGTACCATCACAACAAACAAAGAACAAATTGACTTGAATAAGAGTCGAAGACTTGATTCGAGCCCAAAACGATTTCATCAATAAGGAGAAATTACAAATGAGTCACTTATGCAACCCTTGATTCATAGGAATCAGGAAACTCTACCTAACACATTTTGACTGCTTTTTCTAGCCAAATTGATCAGATCCACGAATCATGGTGTTTTGAAAATAACACAATCCAAAATTCAATTAAACTGCAACATCTTGAATTTGACCAATCCCAAACCCTTGACAACTTGGCAAGTTTTTACTTCAATGAGATTGAACTTGATTGAATCTGATCCCCAATTTTGTGATTCAGTTTCAAAATTCGAATCTATATTGACTCCGTTATCCTTACCCAATTTAGACCCAATTCCCAAGCCGATGTTGATTCTTGAACCTATAATTCTTGAACATGAACCACCGATTTTGGATAGTCACATTCCATTTATGGGAAATGAATGTGAATTTTAATTCTTTGATTTGGACCTAACTCTTGAACCCAAACCGATTCTCGAACCTAAACTTGATTTGAGTTATTTACCGGAGTCAGTATTGGTTCTCGTACCTTTCACTCTTGAGTCCAAATTAACATTTCACTAAATTATATTCCATTGTTGGATCTAGGTATTAAACAAAATAACTCCGAGATGATATTCCAAGATTGGTCATATAACTAGGATAATTTTCATGTTAGAATTTTACATGATCCTAATCATATTGGAGATAATAAAACTGTAAACAGAAAAGAGGTCAAAGATGGGTTCCATGAGCTGCCACATGATTTAAATTAGGCAGAAACGCTTGCACCAATTAGACCACTACCAGAACCATCACCTCGAGGTTACATTTTCGTTCTCTTTCTTCTTTCTCATGCATATATGCAGTCATTCATACATTGAGGATAATGCATGAGATAGTTTGGGGGAGGATTACTAACATACTAACATAGGTTTTTGCTTAACATAAAAAACTAAAAAAAAACCTTAATTTTGATCTATTTTTGTATAAAATTTAAGTTAGTCTTAAGGAATAAGAGAATCATAATTATGATTCTTATACTTAGTCAAAATAAGATTATTTATTTGATTTATAGGTTTAGGAAGAAAATTTGAAAAAATAATTTAGTTTTGATTTTTTACCTTGATGAAATATACGTTCTTTATATACTTAAACACTTAGGATTCAAAACAAAGATTCTTCTGCCTTATAGAAAAAACAAGAGAAAAAGAAAAAAATTATATATATAAAAAAAATCATGTGATTAAGCTGGGTAATTGTGTCTTATGAAGCATAAGTATTCATACCAAAAAGTAATTTTATATTACAAATAAAATTCTTAGTTTTGGGGTCTTATTTGCTTGAGTCCTTAAGTCCGAGGGGTATTTTCTTACCCGGCGCCCTAAAATCATCCTGTTTGGGAGTCACCAACCTTAGGCTCGTTACATTAGCAAATTAGAAAGCTTAATAGAACTACAAAATATTACCATCATAAAATGTAAAATAAGACATAAGAGTTAAAGTTGAAGAATTTCTTAGTCTAAACATTCACGGTCACAAAGGTACATATAATTTAGGATAAAATAACAGACTAAATGAGGAATCAATTTGAATCCTTACCTAAATTGATAATAATTTTTGCATAGAGACTAAGCATAAGAATGAATAATTTGGTGATCCTAAAACTTATAGATTACTTAATTTTTCCAAAAAAATCTTCAAATATTTTTCTCTCTTTCAAAATGAGTTTTCGACAATACTAGCACTTTATTTTTCATTCTTTTATGAATTATGTAAATATAATTCAATAAAAATTCTCACGAGACATAACTCGTCATTAAGGGAAAATTTAGAGGTTTAATTGCTTGTTGCACGTGCTAAGTGCTACCTTGATTTCTATGAAAGTGGGTTAGGTTAGATTAGATTAGATTAGTTTTTTTCTTTAGTTTTTCTCAAGGACGATCAAAAGATAGGTGTGGGGGTGTGATTACATTTCAATTTCGCATATTTATTGTTATATTTGCATATTTATCCTTTGATTATTCATTATTAAACTTTGCAATTTAACCCTCTTTTTGTTTATAATGTGCAGTTACTTTTTTAGAAAGATTAGGGGAAGGAAGCTTCTAAATTATCTACAAATCTAACTTAAATTCATATTTCAATTTAAATCAATTTTAAATAAAGAGAAGGAAAGAATATTCTTAGCATATTCAATGCTCAAATTCAAATTTTGAGAATATACCCAAAGATGATTGGATAAAGTAGAGTCACAGAAGGAAATGCAACGCAAACTGACATCCTTTTGTCGCGTATTCCCCTATATCGTCGCGTTTTCGCGGTTAGGATATGGCCTCTCTTGTGGGGGTTGATCGCATGGCTGAGATTCCCCAAATCCCCTCTAGTTTTCCTATAAATTCCCATGAAAAGGCGGTAGCAAAGCGATATCTCAGAATCAACTCTAGAGATCAATAGTTCGGGTTTTCTTTAATTTCTTTTCCGAATTTCAGTTGTAATTTTCTGGGTTTTAGATATAGAGCGATTTTGGGAGAAGAAGAGAGCTTTGTAATTGATGGTGACAGCATCAATACAAGGTTTTTTTACTCTTTTCTTCAATTTCTTTCTTGTTATTTATTTGCTTTATTTTGATATTCATTTTTTTAATTCCATGAATTATGCTTTTCTTTACTTCAATCATGCATAGCTAATTACTTTTCATGATTTGCTAATCTCTAGACACTATTATTTTTAATTCTTTGCTTGAAAACCTGATTGAATCTAAGCTTTGTGATTATACAAGTGTTCTTGAAGATATATTAGGATAGGTATTAATTTTATTTTCTAAACACTAGTCAACTATTTTTCTTACTCTATTCTTGGATTGCCTTGATAGTTTAATATTAAATTTTGATTAATTGTTAGTCAATTACTTTTTCTATGCTTTTATTGCCTTAATAGTTTAATATTAAATTTTAACTATTTTTCTTATTTTATGCTTGTAAGGCATTGAAAGTTTTAAGCTAAATCTTGATGCAAGTAGGAGCATTTATTATCTTATATGTCTTGCTTGATGCTTGTACGATTCTAAGGTGACTTTTAAATTCAAAATAAAGGAATATTTACTCAAAGGTTAGTAAGTGAGTGGTGTGTTAGATGATTAGTAAGTTTTGATATTTTGTTATCTTTAGAAACCTTAATTTCAAAATCCTAGTCTTCTAAAACCATCTTCTTTTCACTCCAAACTCTGTCTTCCCTATTTCCTTTTATTTCTAACCTAACATAGATTTCTTACTTTTTATTTTTAAAACAAAGAAGACAACTTAACCAATTTAGTATTTAAAAAAATATCAAAAAGCTTGCATCGCATCCCTTCCTGTGGATTATGACCTGATTGAGGTTCGACTTGTGCACAAAAATACAGAGTTTAGAAATAAAGATTAAGAAAGTATAAAGTTCTCAATTCTATTGCTATAGCAAGGGGCTAAGCGGGTCGTGATCCTCAAGGAGGGACATGCGATGGAAGCGTGTTGATATATTCTCATTTAGGTTACTTAAAACTGGTTAAAAATTCTTCTTTGTTTTTACAAGAAAAGGGAAAAATGAATCTATGTTAAGTGGGAGAAAATGGAAGATAGAAAAAGATGGTGATTGAAGATGGTTATTGTTGATGCTTAAAAACTAAGTTAAAATGTAATGAAAAAGAGTAACGAAAGAGTTGATAGAAGATATGTGTTCTACACAAAGAAATCAAAAGAAAGAAAACCTAAAATACTTACTTACCTCCTCTGACCGATGACTTACCTTGGATAGTTGGCATGACTTACCTTGGATAGTTGGCACATTTACCTTGATTTGGAGGCAATCAACGCATAACCCATAAGATCTAATTCTTTCCCCATCCAAAGTATATCATCAAGACTACCTCGAGCAAGTATGAAAAGATATGAACTTTGTGGAGGAATCCATCGTCATGACCTATCGGTGGCACTCGCAAAAGCAAGACAATACCGATGTTATTCGACGTACTTGAATTATCATCAAAATCAAAAAGAAGAAGAAGAAAAGTAGAAGAAGAACATAAAAGTGTAACTTTCTATTAAATAAAGTAACTATGAAAGAAAAAATTAACACTTATACTGGTGTCACTCTCGGTATAGCCTTCACTCTCATTCTCTCATGAAACTCTTCTCTCCTTTGAGTTATATAAATAAATCTAAAAACTACATGAAAAGAAAAACAAAAAATCTAAACTAAACTAGAGAAAAAACCTATCCTAAAATCTATCTCTGCTTAATCCTTTCCTTAGGCCTTTAGAAATCCTAGTATTTATAGGCAAAATGAAGAGTTGAAGGAGTAAGAAGATAGGGGGAGCAAACACTCCTCTCCTTATCTCTTAACATAACCGCGGAAACGAGGAGTGGTGCTTCCCGTTGTCCTGTTCGCTCCTTTTATCCACAGGGTTTTTTAGTTTTGGCTACGGATTTGTCGATATCACTGTTGATCTTCAACTAATTAAAATGGATTTAAAGAAATCCAAATTTTAACCGATTTTCATTTGGTTGATCTTCTGTTTTACTCTGATCTTCAGCTGATCTCCTGAATATTTGTCACAATCCTTGATTTTCATTTAATCAGAATTTAAATGGGCTTTTGGGCTCATTTTTTTCCATTTCCTTTAGTAAAGCCTACACAAAATTAAATGATAAAAAGATCAAATAGCAGAGTTTATTTACAATAAAATATGAGAATGTGATAATGAATATGTAATATCAGTGACTGATCACATCCCCACACCTATCTTTTCTCGACCTCGAGCAAAACAATGAAAAATAGAGCTAACCTAACACACTTTTGTAAGAATCACGGTTGCACTTAGCATGTGCAATAGGCCATTAAACCTCTATATTACCCCTAAAGGATGAATTTTATCTCGTGAGGGTTTTCAATGGATTACACCCACAAACTCTAAAAAGAAAGAGAAACAAAGTGTTAGTATTTTGAAAACACAATTTGAAAAAACAAGAAAATATTTGAATTATTATTGTAAGAATTAAATAATCTATAAGTTATAGGAAATTTGAACTTTTTATTCCTAAACTTAGTCTCTATTCAAAAACTTGTTATCAATTAAGATGAAAAGTCAAATTGTATTTCTCATCTAGTCTATTATTTTATCCTAAGTCATATGCACCTTTTTGACTGTGAAATTTTGACTCGGGGTTCTTCAAGTCTAACTCTTATGTCTTATTTTTCATAATTTTGATGATAATATATTTAGTTGTATTAGGCTTTCTAGTCTGCCAATGTAATGAGCCTTTAGTCGGTGACTCCTAAATCGGAAGGTCTTAGGGCACCGGGTGAGAAAACACCTGAAGGACTTAAGAACTCGAGCAAATAAGGCCACAAAACTTAAGGATTTTATTAATTATATGGATCACTTTTAGGTGTGAATACTTATACTTTATGAAGCTCAAATACCCAACTTAATCAGATGATTTTTTTGATATATATATATATATTTCAAACATACCTAATTACCTTTTGCATAAATACCAAGGCTTGCTTAGGCCAAAGCACCGAGCTAATCAATAATTATATTTGTTTAATTTCTTTATATATATATATATATATATATATATATATATATATATATATATATATATATATATATATATATATAAGGCATAAGAATCTTTGTTTTTAAACTGTAAGTGTGCAAGTGTATAAAATATGCATATTTCATCATGGTAAAAATCAAGACTAAATTACTTTCTAATTTTTCTTCCTAACCATAGAAATCAAACAAATAATCTTATTTTGACCAAATAAGAAATCCTATTTATGATTCTCTTATTTCTTAAAATTAACTTAATTTCTTACCAAAGATAGGTCAAAAAATTATTTCTGTTTTCAAAAAAGTTTTTAAAAGAAAAGAACAAGTTATATATATTTTTTATAAATAAAAAGAAAATCTATGTTATGTTAGAGCCCTCCCCAACACCTATCTCATGCATTATCCTTAATGTATGAATGAATGCATATATGCATGAAAAAAAAGAAAGGGAAAGAGTAATGTTACCTCAAGGTGGTGTTCCGGTGGTGATCGGATTGGGCCAAGCGTTGCTACCCAATCTAAATATTGTGTATTATCAAGAAACTCATCTTTTATGACCTCTTTTCTATTTACATTCCCCAATATGAATAGGATCATGGAAGATCCTATCATGAAAATTATCTCCTTGATATGACCAATCTTGAAAAATTTTTACGGAGTCATTATGGTCTATACCTATGTCCAACAGTAGAAGGTGATTTGAAGAAATGGTTGACATAGACTCAAGAATGAAAAATTCGAGAACAAATACTAACTCGAAAAAAATCAAGTTTGGGTTTGAGAGTTTATTTGGTTCAAGATTTGTGTCCAAATTAAAGAATTGAAATTCACATTTTTTTTCATCAATGAAATGTGACTTTCCAAAGTAGATGGTTCAATTTCAAAATCTATGGGTACAAAATCATTGTTGGCTCGTAAATGGGTCCGAATTGGGTAAGAATACCAAAATCAACATAGATTCAAAAATTAGAATTGAATCACAAAGTTGTGGATCGGGGTCACATTCATATTCAAGTTCAATTTCCTTAAAATGAAAGCTTACCATTTGTCCATGGTTTAGGATTAGTTAAGTTCAATATGTTGTGATGGAATTGAATCTTGGTTAAAATTTTCAAGACACCACGATTCTTCGTTCCTATCAATATGGTTAGGGGAATCGAAAATGGTAAAAAATTGGGAGGAAGAATTTTCCCATTCCTATCATTAATTGTGTTGATCAAATAACTCATTTGTCCTTCTAGTCTATTGATAGACTGGGTACAATCAAGATTTGATTGGTTGAAATTATTTTGGTACTGAATCATAATTTCTATTCTCTTTTCCAAGTCAATAGACTCTTCTTCTTGTTGTGGGACTTGGAACATGAAGTAAGGATCTTTGATTTGAAATTTTGATGGGATTGTGAGTCCTTCATGTTTTGAACTTGTCGCGCGGACTCATGTAAACTTCTAGAATCTTTTCAAAATTTGATTTTTCCTCTATAGGTTGTTCTAGAAAAGAAGAAATTGAATGTTGGTAAGATGGTTGACCATATGACTCAGGAGAGTTGTATCCCCACTGACTCTGTGAAGAATGGTGATAATTGTTCCAATCTTAGTCATAATATTGGGACTGGAACAGATATTGATTAAGATAAGATTAATCTGATATACTTGGTTAGTTAAAGTTATGAAATGCCGGGTTGGTAATATTCGAATTGAAAGAGGTCAGGGTGAAGTATGAATCACTATATGTATTAGAATAATTGTAATTGTAATCCATATCACAAAAATATCAAAACAAAAATAAAACAAACAAATAAAGAAACAAAAAGAAAGAAAAATCTAGCCAAAGTTAGGGTAGACCTTAGACCTAGACGACTCCTAACTGGTTAGACTATCCACGGGGATATATTGTAGCAATTTGATCACAAGTTAATCAGCTAGGTAAAGGCAAGACCAATGGGAGATATTTATACCTAAGTAATGAGCCTAATTATGCCAAACCACTATTCTTCGAGGTTCACCTCTCAATCCCCAACCATTAACACCGATTTGGTAAGAGTCAAGCTCTAACAACTTTCTTCTTAAGTCAATCACATATTTGTGTCTGAGATATCCCTAAAGCCAATATCTACTCAGTTTTAGTTAGGCTTGGTTAGTGAGTGAAGAGATGGTTTGTGGGCGAAGGGAGGTAATGACTTCCTATCTTATCTTATTTAAGGATATGTCCTTAATTCATTTTAGTGCGCGTGTGCATGTATATAGCTAAATAACACTTAAGAAATTAATCATACAAGTGTGTTTCCTAAGCTACATAGATGCAAACGTACCTTTGCTCCAGTACTCTTCAATAGTAAAGTAAAAATGTAAACGAATTAAACAAATGCCCTTGAATGCTAAGTCTAAATAGTTTTTTAGCATATAACAAACATGATTTACTGTTCAGGTTAAAAATGTGTATACAGTAAGCTAGATAAGAAAATTAACAGTAGTAGAAACCTAAACTTTACAATTCATTCACCCTGCAAGAAAGATGGTTGAGTAGTCCACTCAACTTGGCAAGGAAATGCAGTTTTTGTCATGTTTGCGTAACAAGGTTGAGGGTTTCTGGACTTTACTTTCTAGAGCAGAGTCCCAGAGCCACTTAATATGTTTCTGCAACTCTTTTCCTTTAAATCAGCCCTTGGACATAAAAATAGAGAAGAAAATTTGACCTTTAAAAACATAACAAGAAATACTTACCGTCCCTCCCCGGCAACGGCGCCAAAATTTGATTGAGGTTTGACCTGCACAAAAAATACAGAGTTTAGAAATGAAGATTAAGAAAGTGTAAGGTTCTCAATTCTATCGCTATAGCAAGTGGCTAAGCGGGTCATGATCCACAAGGAGAGATATGCAATGGAAGTGTGTTGATAAGTTTGAGGCTACTTAAAACTGGTTAACAGTTTTATTTTTTTTTACAAGAAAAGGGAAAAATGAATCTATGTTAAGTGGGAGAAAATGGAAAGTAGAAGAAGATGGTGATTGAAGATGGTGATTGTTGATTGAAGATGTGTGTTCTACACTAAGAAATCAAAAGAAAGAAAACCTAAAATACTTATTTACTTCTTCTGGTTGATGACTTACCTTGAATCATTGGCATGTTTACTTTGATTTGGAGGCGATCAGCGCAAATCTGTAAGATCTAATTCTATCTCCATCCATATTACATCAAGACTACCTTGAGCAAGTAGAAAATTTTATGAACTTTTAGGAGGAATCCATCATCATGATCTATCAGTGGCACTCGCAGAGGCAAACAATACCGAAGCTATTCGACGCACTTGGATTATCATCAAAACCAAAAAGAAGAAGAAGAACATAAAAGTGTAACTTTCAATTAAATAAAGAAACAATGAAAGAAAAAAATAACACTTACACAGGTGTCACTCTCGGTATAACCTTCACTCTCATTCTCTCATGAAACTCTTCTCTCCTCTAAGTTACATAAGTAGATGTGAAAATTACATGAAAATAAAAACAAAAACCCTAAACTAAACTAGAGTAAAAACCTAGTCTCTATCTATGCTAATCCTCTCCTTAGCCCTTAGAATCCCAATATTTATAGGCAAAATTGAAGAGTTGAAGGAGTAAGAAGATAGGGGGAGCAAACTCTCCCCTTATCTTTTAAAATAGCCGCGAAAATGCGGCTTGGGCCATGTTTTTCGTGGCCTAGGTTTTGCCAAGTGGCCACACCCGGGGAGTGGTTCTTCCCGTTGTCCTGTTGGCTCCTTTATCCAAAGGGTTTTTCTGGCTCTGGATTTTTTGATATCACTGTTGATCTTCAGCTAACTGAAATGGATTTAAAGAAATTCAAATTTTAACTAGTTTTCATTTGGTGTGATCTTCTATTTTGCTCTGATCTTCAGGTGATCTCCTGAATATTTGTCCCAATCCTTGATTATCATTTAAATCAGAATTTAAATGGGCTTTTGGGCTCGTCTCTTTTCCATTTCCTTTAGTAAAGGCCTGCACAAAATTAAATGATAAAAATGATTAAATAACAGAGTTTATTTAAGATAAAATACAGGAATGTGTTAATAAATATGCAATTTCAGTGACCGATCGTGACCCATATAGCCATTCCTACTGCGGTTAAATTACGAGAAGCCAGGGACACTCACTTGCTTTTAGATAACACTTTTCTAAACTCTCTTGCTTTTCTCCAATCGATGAGCATGTATCAATATATTATTGTTTAATCTAATAGTTTTAATATTATTTATCGATAGCATATATTATTATGTACAATTATCTATCTTCAAACCCTTCACAACCATATTAAAATTATTAAGTTATTTATTAATATTAGAATTATTAAGTTATTTATTAATATGGAACTTCTTTAATTTACAATCTAATAGTCACAAAATATATAATTAATTCATTTGTATGTTATATTAAATCATGAATCATGAATAAATAAAGTTTTATTGAAAGTGTTTTACAATTTACATGATTTATTGGACAATAAATACACTTTACATGATTTATTAAATAGTAAATACAATATAATTAATTAATTCCCATTCAACACATTAAAATATTACTTTTAGAAGAAAAACATTCACATAGTCATTACGGGATTGTATTTCATCTTTCTGAAATACACCTAGAGGGGGTGAATAGGTGTAAGGCTAATCTAACGACAAATAATGCAGAATTTAAAAACTAATTGAAACACACTTAGTGTAACCAAAGAGTATAGCCGAATTCCTAGTGAAGGGCTCTAGACTAACTCCTTTTGATTCCTTGAATAAGAGTTGAGGTGCTATATGAAGCTCTCTTGGTTTAACACAAGTATGGCACACAAACAAACCCAACCATATATATGATATGAACAATATGATGCAGTGCACAATATAAGAGAGAGAGAGTTTAGAGATAGTGGATCAAACGCAAACACCAAGATATATTTCGAGGTTCGAGCCACTGCTCTACGTCCCCGCCTTCACACAGAAGGATTTCCACTATATTGTCTACACAGGACTTCCCACACAGGGAACTTCCACTGATGATTTGGGTAATACAAATCAGGAGTACACAACTCCTCTCTTCAACAAATACAACTTCTACACAAGAAGCAAGGCACTAAATAAATCACCTCTACACTTAAAGGGATAGGCATTTAGCCAAACAACTATCAACCTCACACAAGAGGGATAAGGCTCAAAGCCACAACTCCAACAATCACCTCTTCACTAAGAGGGATAACAATATAACCTCCACAATCTCCTCTCACGAGAGCAATATCAACACAATCACCTCTCACTAGAGGGATATCAAAGTAAGGAGGGTTTATGATTATTCTCTTATTTTGCATAATTTTCATCACATTCTCATATTTATTTAATAATAAATTCTGCTAATAATACCTTGCTTTCTTGATTCTAGGTCCATGGTGTGCAATGAAGAAGAAGACCCTAAATTACCATTAATTGGTGATTAAAGGCCTATTAAAGATAGCCATTGACCTAGAGGAGCTGATTCGTCAAAACCAGGGGCTGCAAAATCAAAACCGGGCACAGAACCTGACAGGGGACAGACTGGACCGCGCGCGCGGCCCTAGTATGGCCGCGGCACCGGCCGCGTTTGGGCCAGGGCCTGTCCCCTGGCCCCCCCTCTTCCCTGATGGCAATAAATACCCCCCTGGGGTTTCAGAGCAAAGATATGCAGAGTTTAGGAGTAGTTTCATCTTCATGTTGTAGTTTAGGATAGTTTAGTTTAGGTTAGTTCTTCTTCCTCTATTGTATTTTTCATTTTGTAGATCTTGTAATAGGGAGAGAGAGTGATACATGCTTGGAATGCAAGAGTACTTGTAATAGAGGTGACAATCGCTGAAAGGTGCTCTCTTTACCTCTCTATGTTTTTTCTCTCCAATCTCTTTTACATGTGTAGCTAACTTTTCTCTCATGGTAACTAACTACTAACCACTAACTTGCTAACTTCTTTTATGATAATCCACATGAATCTAATAGCCTCGGTTTGGCCTTGCTCTTGCAAGAGCCATTGATGGCTCATGATGATGGATCTAACACTCTAACTTCCTAACCACTAACAAGCTAACATTACTTTACTCCATGCTTGCTTTTCTATAGTATTGATAGTTTAAGTGTAGCTTGCACTTTTGATGAGTTGGGTTGTGATGAGTTACATATGGGTCATGCTTTGAATCGCTCTTGAACCAAGGACTAGTGATGGCCAATGATACATGTGAGGCAACTATCACTAAGAGGTTAGCATGTTAGTGGAGTCATTAGTAGTTAGTGCCATGAGTTTCTTTCCTTTTCACTTTATTTTAGATATACATACAAAAATCACAAACATATCCTTTTCTATGTTTCCCACTTCTTTGTGTTTCACCGTACTTCTCTTTTCATTCTTTCTTTCTTTTCTTTTCATTCTTTAAAACTTCGAAAAATCTTTAACAAACACGTGAATCAATCGGTAAAGCTTTTATTGCCTCCCATCCTTGTGGATTCGACTCGTTTTAGCCTCTATGCTATAACGGAAGTATCGAGGAAGCCAAAACACACACACTTTAAATCTTCATTTCAAAACATACACTTTTGTGCACGATTTTACCCGATCAAATTTTGGCTCCGTTGCCGGGATGGGAACGGTTTGATTTCACATTTTTGTTAACTTTTCTTCTTTATTTTTTGGTGTGCAGGTTAAATTTTTAGCGTTGCAGAAGTCCACACTTGCTCTTGTGCGGTCGGGTAATTCTTGTATATTCTTATTTTCTGCTGCTAATTTTTTTTATTACCAGTAAATTGTAAATAATATTAAGAATTAAAATACGGTAATTGGATGCTTTAAAACGGTTTAGACATTTGCATCTAGGCACGTGTCAATTTTCATTCCAATATACTGTATTTTATTCTTGTGTTGTTGTGATATTGATAGGAGGTGTACATATTGCATTGCATATAGTATAGGACAAACACTTCAGTGATTACTCGCTTTTTTTGTGTTCATGCTTATCTATATTGCACACTTGCACAAATTAAACTTAAGGGCAACACCCAATACTACATAAGGTGGGGAAGTTATTACCTTCCCTTAGCCCAAAAATCACCTCCCCACTCACACAACCCAAGTCTTAATAAAAATTGCTAAACGTTGGCCCCTAGGGACATCTCGGACTCGTTTAGGAGATTGACCTAAGGGGAAGTTGTTAGAATTTGACTCTTGCTAAATCGGTGTCTAAGGTTGGGGATTGAGAGGCGAAATCTCGAGAACAGTGATTTGGCATAATTAGGCCCGTTGCTCCGGCACGGATACCTTCCACTGATCTTGTCCCTACCTGGCCGATTAAGTCGTGGTCAGCTTCCGACAATATACCCCCCGTGGACAGTCTAACCAGTTAGGAGTCGTCTAGGTCTAAGTCAACCCTAGCATAGGCTTGTTTTCTTTTTCTTTTTCTTTGTTTGTTTGTTTGTTTGTTTGTTTGTTTTCTTTTTTTGTATATTGTGATATGGATTTTAACCACAACAATTCTTTCAATCCTAATATGAATCCATATTTCACTCCTACCTCATTTGATTCGGATAACTCCGACCGGCTATGTACAACATAAACCAACCATTTATGCCGAGTTGGGATTATCGAATCAATATGACCCATATCCTCAAACATATGCCTATAATTTTCAAAATAATTTCAACTCATTATAGAGTCAATGGGGATTCATCTCCCCCGAGTCAGATTTTCAACCACATTGTCTACAATTTTCACAACATTCATTCCCCAATTCGGCTTCATATCCTCCTTTTCCTGAGCCACCTATTGAAGAAAAATCATCATTACAAAAGACTTTAGAAGAAGCAATAGAGGCCCAAAAACAATTTGAAAACAATATGGCCTCATCATGTCCACAAAATTTCCAAAATTCATATAGTTCTTTTTCAGAACCAATCAAAGAAAAATCATTGTGGGAAAAAACTATGAAATTCGTGCAAGAGACCGAGCGCATAATGCAAAATATGATTGACTTTCCATGTCCATCAAATGTTCAAGAATCTTGCCATTTTAGAAATCCAGCTTCAATTTATCATACCAACCTGAACTTAACCAATATCCAATTCCTGATACTTTGGCAAGTTATCCATTTCTTGAAATTGAACTTGAAGATGAATGTGAACCTGAGCTTCAAGTTAGCGATTCGAGTCCATTCCTTGAATTACTATCGACTCCTGTAGTGTTACTGTAATAAGTGATGTTCTTGAGCCAATTTTGATTCCCATACTTCTTAAATTTGACTCGATCGTTTCACCTATTCACATTCCTTCCGTGGACGAAAATCAAGATTCAATTTCATTACATCCATTTGAACTTGCCCAAAAATTTAGAATCACCTTGACATTTTAGCAAGTTATCCTTTTCTCGAAATTGAACTTGATCTTGAATGTGATCCTCATATTAGTAATTCCATTTCACTTTTTGATTCAATAATGACTCCAGTATCTTTACCAGATTTTTTCTCTATTCCGGAGTCAACATTGAATCCTGTACCAGTACACCGTGAAATAGAATCACCAATCTCTAATGATCACCCTTCATTGTTGGGGAAAGTGTGTGAACATCAATTCTTTGGTTTGGATCCTATTTTGATCCAATTTCGATTCTCATTGTTGACTCTCGACTTGATCTGAGTCAACTTCTCAAGTCGGTATCGATTTTTGTTCCTGTTCCATTTGAGTCTAAATCAATCATCTCTCAAAATCACACTTCATTGTTGGACAAGAATGTTGAAGAAAATGACTCAGTCATTATTTTTGAAACTTGAAAATTAGATGGGGATAAATTTTTCAGTAAGACCATTCAATCCATCATTCTTTTCTGGGGTCATCTTAGAGAGGCCCTTGGTGGATTTCTGGATGATCCATGATATCTTCATTGGGTCGCAACGCTTGGCCCAATCCGACCACCACCAGAGCCACCCCCTTGAGGTAATCTTCCTTCCCTCTCTATTTGTTTCATATATTTACACATTCACGATGTATTGAGGACCATGCATGAGATAAGTGTGGGGGAGGGTTTACTAACGTAGTTAGTTTTATATTTTCTTTCTTTTACACTTCTTTTTAATCAATCAAAAAAATCTTTTATATAAAAACTTTTCTTTGCTTTTTACAAAACTTTTTGAAACAAGAGAAATAGTTTTTGATTTATTTTAAGAAAATTAAGATTATCTTAGGAATTAGGAAGACCTAAAATTATGAAATTTTAAACCGAGTCAAAATAATAGATCTTGTTTAAATTTTAGGATAAAAAAGTAAAATTGAAAAGATAATTTGATCTTGAATTTTTTGCCTTAGATTTATGCACTCTACACTTACACAATTTTTGGGATTAAAACAAAGACTGAAATTGCCATTAAAAAATATATTCGAAATATATATATATATATGATAAATAAAAACCACTTATTGAAGTTGGGTAATTATGCCTCAGGAAGCATGATTATTCACACCTAAAACGGTGGACAAAAAATAAATAATCCCCTTTAGTTTTGTGGCCTTGTTTACTCGAGTCCTTAAGTCCGAGGGATGTTTTCTCATCTGGTGCCCTAAGACCATCTGGTTTGGGAGTCACCAGCTAAAGGCTCACTACCCGAGTAAATAAGAAAGCCTAAGAAACTAAGGGAAGAAAAAAAGAGAAGGAAAAAAAACAAATATATATATATAATATAAATAAATGGCATGAAAGTTAGAGTCGATATCCCAAAAACCTTCACTATTCACAAAGTGCATATTTTCTAAAAGTTTTATGAAAGATCAAAGAGTCAATTCAATTTTAAATTCTTACATTTAATTTATAATAAGATTTTTTGCATTTTGACTTAGTTTAAGAAAGAACAATTTCTGGTTAACCTTTGACCTTAGATCACTTATATTTCCACAAAAATACTTCAACACTTTTCTCTATTTCAAAAATGCGTTTTCAAAAATACTAACATTTGATTTCTTTCTTTATGGATTTTGTGGGTGTAATCCGTTGAAAACCCTCAGGAGACAAAACTCCTCCTCTAGGGGAAACTTAGAGATTTAACGGGTTGTTGCACATGCTCAGTGCAATCGCGTCACCTGCGAAAGTGGTGTAATAATTCCTTAGTTTTTTGTTTACTCGGGACGAGCAAAAGATAAGTGTGGGGGTGTGATTAGTCTCTAATTTTGCATAATTTTCATCACATTCTCATATTTATTTAATAATAAATTCTGCTAATAATACCTTGCTTTCTTGATTCTAGGTCCATGATGTGCAATGAAGAAGAAGACCCTAAATCACCATTTAATTGGTGATTAAAGGCCTATTAAAGATAGCCATTGACCTAGAGCAGCTGATTCGTCAAAACCAGGGGATGCAAAACCAAAACCGGGAACAGAACCTAACAGGGGACAGACGGGACAGCGCGCGGCTCGAAGCGCCGCGTGCGACCCTAGTATGACCGCGGCCCCGGCCGCGTTTTGGACCAGGGCCTGTCCCCTGACCCCCCTCTTCCCTGGTGGCTATAAATACCCCCCTGGGGTTTCAGAGCAAAGATATGCAGAGTTTTAGAGTAGTTTCATCTTCATGTTGTAGTTTAGGGTAGTTTAGTTTTGGTTAGTTCTTCTTCTCCATTGTATTTTCCATTTTGTATCTCTTGTAATAGGGAGAGAGAGTGATACATGCTTGGAATGCAATAGTGCTTGTAATAGAGGTGACAATCTCTGAAAGGTGCTATCTTTACCTCTCTATGTTTTTTCTCTCCAATCTCTTTTACATGTGTAGCTAACTTTTCTCTCATGGTAACTAACTACTAACCACTAACTTGCTAACTTCTTTTATGATAATCCACATGAATCTAATAGCCTCGGTTTGGCCTTGCTCTTGCAAGAGCCATTGATGGCTCATGATGATGGATCTAACACTCTAACTTCCTTACCACTAACAAGCTAACATTACTTTACTCCATGCTTGCTTTTCTATAGTATTGATAGTTTAAGTGTAGCTTGCACTTGTTTGATGAGTTGGGTTGTGATGAGTTACATATGGGTCATGCTTTGAATCGCTCTTGAACCAAGGACTAGTGATGGCCAATGATACATGTGAGGCAACTATCACTAAGAGGTTAGCATGTTAGTGGAGTCATTAGTAGTTAGTGCCATGAGTTTTCTTTCTTTTCACTTTATTTTAGATATACATACAAAAATCACAAACATATCCTTTTCTATGTTTCCCACTTCTTTGTGTTTCACCGTACTTCTCTTTTCATTCTTTTCTTTCTTTTCTTTTCATTCTTTAAAACTTCGAAGAATCTTTAACAAACACGTGAATCAACCGGTAAAACTTCTATCGCCTCCCATCCTTGTGGATTCAACTCGTTTTAGCCTCTATGCTATAACGGAAGTATCGAGGAAGCTAAAACACACACACTTTAAATCTTCATTTCAAAATATACACTTTTTGTGTACGGTTTTACCCCGATCAGTTTACAACACTTAGTGATATCAACAACCATAAATAAATTTTCTCACAAAACTAGATCCTAATAGATAGGATGATATGATAGCTCAAGTGTGAGAAAATAAAGAGTTTGGAAATAAAAAATACAAAGAAAAACTCTTGGGAAAAACTCTATATTGAAATATGAATGAAGATCAAAAGAACTCCAAAGACTTTCTTTTTCTTTTAATTTTCCAACCCTTTTTAAAACAAATAAAGATCAAATCTTTAAGCCTAAAACTCTTTTAAAAACTTGCTGTTAAATACTTGTAAAGAAGAAATTTTTCGCTCTTGAAAAACTTAGCTAAAACAGCTCAAAGAAGTGGGTATTTATAGCCCACAAAAATTCTGCCCGTTGGCAGCCAGGAAAGGTCAGAAATGACCTTCCGGTCGACCGCCCGGTCGACCGGCAAACGGTCATTTTTATGACCGTTGTGCCACTGGGCGGTCAACCGGACCTAGAAATAGAGAGCAACGGCTCTCTGGCCGTTTGACCGCCCGGTCGACCGGAACGGTCGACTGGATACAGAGAGCAGAGCTCTCTATCCGGTCGACCGGGGCTATTTTCATAGAGCAGAACTCTCTAGACGGTCGACCGCCGGTCGTCCGGCCTACCAGCCCAAGCTGGCGTACACGCTTGTGCACGTCGGTCGACCAGACCGGTCGACCAACTTCTGCTACGGTCGACCGTCCGGTCAACCGGCAGAAGGCCAGTCCAGCTAATTAGGGATTTGAAAACTTGACTTTTTAACTTCAAATAAATCCCATAAATTCAAAAAAATCTACAAAAATAAGTTCAGTAATATACTTTGATATATAAACATGTTTGAGTAAAAATCAAAATATATTACAAACATTTTGAACTATTTTTGTAATATGAAAGTTTTGCCTTAAACCAAAATCGGTATTTTTCAAACTTAGAGTTTTTGAAATGGAAAACCGTTTTCTCCAAAACTCATGTAAATACAAAAATATGATATTGAAATAACTTTGAATCATATTGTATATGGATAGAATCCAATATACATGAAAATATCTACATCTATGTTTTTGACATGAAAACCAATATCGATTAAATCGAAAAACTAAAACCAAATAAACTTTAAAATATGTGTGTGTATTGTGAACTTGAGCATATCAACACTATCTAATCTTTACAATGATCTAAACATACTAAACTAAACATAATACTGAAGTCTTCTTATAGAACTCCTTCTCCAAGCCGTCTCGATCCAAACACGATCCAACGAGCTTGACTCCAACTGAGTACTAGATGCGATCTTGACGCTCGAGCTCTTGAATCAACATGTGAAAGCTCCAAAATATCTTTGTTGAAGCTAATTACCTACTAATATCTTGATCAAATATCTGAAACTAACTATCACAAGATTCTTAGTAAACTATAACTACATGAGTTAATCATCATCAAAACTAGAGTGAAAGGCCTCTGGGCCAATAATCTTCCCCTTTTTGATGATGACAAAACTCATGGAGTAATATATGCATGGATTAAAGTTAAGCTTCATAGAAGCTCCCCCTTAACTCATGCATAGCAATAAACATAAAGATATGTAAAGAATGCTCAACACAAATATGCATAAGTGAAGAATGCTTCTTCCCTTTTGCATAAACAAAACATATAACACATATGCATATATGAAATCAATTGTAAGTAAA
The DNA here is from genome assembly GCA_038442645.1 of Agave tequilana. Classification (NCBI taxonomy): domain Eukaryota; kingdom Viridiplantae; phylum Streptophyta; class Magnoliopsida; order Asparagales; family Asparagaceae; genus Agave; species Agave tequilana. The sequence continues at coordinate 37,429 of JAVJIF010011073.1, read as the reverse complement.
CATGCCTATAAATCATTCTCTGAATTTCTAAACATGCATATAAACTCAAAAACATTCTCCGAATTTCTTTCCGCCTTTTTGTCAATCATCAACAAAGGGGTGAAAACAAAACAAACAAAAAAGATATATATGCGATATATATTCATGAAGAGGAGAGACGTAAAGTTAACTCCCCTGCATACATGCATTTATATGAAAAGAGATGACTAAACCCTAATCATATAACGCATAATATGCAATGTATAAAAGGAGATGTGAAGCTCCTACTACACACGTGTACTACATACCAAAGAAAAGCCAGTCACTTCAATACGACATACACTCAACATGAATCTATATATACAGAGAAGATGTTAAGCTTTCCTTGCATATAAAAAACATTATGATACCAATAGAAAAAATATCAATTTAGTATGAAGGTATACATTGAAACATCATGATACCAATTTATGATACTAATTGAAAATAAACAAAACAAATTTTAAGATACTTAAAAGATACCAATGTGAAAATATCTTGACACCAATTTAAAAATCTTGTAAATTTTGATACCAATAGGAAATGACACATTGTATATTTTTGATCCTAATTGAAAGATATAAATATATAGGAAATCTTGATACCAATTGAAAGTAATAATCAATTTCAAAGTAACTTAATACCAAAAAAATGTCTTGTAAGTTTTTGATACCAATTGAAAGTAAAACCTAAATTGATTTAGGTAAGCATAACTTATAGCAATATAGATACCAATATAAAATGAAATATGATACCAGTATTGAAAATGTTAGCATATATCAAAATAAAGTATTTTTCATTATAAAGAATGGGAGTAAGATATCAATTGAAAATGAAATCTATTGAAAGATATCAATTTGAAAGATAAAACATGAATTTTCTCCCCTTTATGAAATACCAATAAAAATCATGCAAAGTTTGTATGAGATACCAATTAAAAAATAATTATCATTATGGAGTAAATCAAGCTTAGCATAAACATAATTTGTGCTTTAAGATGTAAAGATATAATAAGCACAATCAAATCATATATATATATATATATATATATATATATATATATGAAAATGTAAATATCAATCGAAATTGATACTATTTAAAAGTTGAAGCATACATATATAGAAAACATACGAGTATACAAAATAAATATCAATTGAGATACCAATTGAAAAACACAATGAGGATCAAGTGTATAACTCATAATACCTTCCCTTTCATGCACATGTTAAAAGGATTTTCAATTAGGCGTACAAGGCATGGTCGCCTATCCGTCCACCCTTTGATGGAAGGGGTTTTCAAAAATAAGTTTGAAACTAATTTTAGCATAGTTGAAAAACACTTCTAAAACGAAGAAATACGCAACTAGTTTTATGATAATCTTGAAAACTAGCATGAAATCCTTCAAGTAAGGAATAAAACAAGAATATATTCTATGAAAACATGTAAGTCACACGACCATCAATACTCAAAGTCTATAAAGCACATATCATACTCATGAAAATAAAGTTATGAGAAAACATCAAGTAATGTGAGTGTAAGAATCATGTAATCACAAAATCATGAGAATAGACAATAAAGCTCAATATGAAATTCCTTTATAAAAGTGAAAAATATGAAAATCTAATTTTCATCAAAATATTTACTAACTCCAAGGCATATGTATGTTTTGTCTAAATCTAAAGGTATACATACACATCCCTAAATACAAATGAGTCCATAATGAAAATTTGCATGAAAAGCAAATGACTCAAGAATATACATGTATATCCAAAGTTTTAAAAAAAATTAACATATACATGAAGCTAAATATATTTTCATGAAAAAAACATGTACAAAATGGGAATACAATTTTGAAATGCATGAATCATCAAAACTAGGCTATACTAGTACATATAATGGGTACAAATGAGCATTTAAGTACAAACATATAATAATCAATTTGTGGCTCACTAGATGTAAAAGTATATACACAAGTTTTAATGAAAAAATACATCTTAATATGTAATCAAAACATGAAGCACAAAAATGGGATATGATCATTATATAAATGCACATGTCTTAGAACAAGGATATACATAATAGTTAAATTAAAGTGAGAACACAAAAGTAATAATCCATATAAACATGGGTGTATCTCAAATACTAACCATGTATATTTCAAGTCTAATTGACATGACATTTAACATAATAAGCATTAAAACATGGCATGCTAAAAATCAATAAATGAAAGCATCTAATTAAATGGGAGTTACAGATCGTTACCAAAATCATTAGGGCACATCTCTATATCTCAAACCATGATGGTCCTTCCACCAAACTCTCCTTGAAAGTGATGCATCTAAAACAGTCACCGTTTAGCTCGGAACGCATTCACCTCAAGGAACCAATACCCTTACGTTAAGCGAGAGCCCACACCTACATCGAAAATAGGAGTGGCTTTTGGTACCCATAATCTTTTGGGTTCATGGGGGTTAGCTCCTTTCCTAACCCAAACAAACTTATTTGTAAAATTTGAATCATGTATCCTATCATAACAAAATTTGCAACGTGGCCCTTACGTCCACAATGTGTACAAGTGTACATATGAACATACATTGTGTTATGTGTATGAACGTGAGGAGCATGTGTATTTCGTGATTTGTGTGCATGCATAGGAGGAACTTGTTTCTTGCGAAACATGAATTCCAATCGAGTATGGTTCATGGCACATTGGCTCAAAGTGGAGCCCAAACAATCAACACTCTTCTTTAAATTACAAATATCATTTTCAATCATGGAAGAAGAAGTGGAGCATGCTATAGTAACACTAGATGGTGAAGCTACACTAGCATGGAAAATATGAGAATCAAAATTATTTTTTAAAGATTTATTTTCATTAGAAATTAAATCTAATTCCTTTGAAATAGAAATAATTTTATTTTTCAAAGATTCATTTTCTTTTAACACAAATTCAAGTTTTGAAGATAGAACCTCATTTTGTTTCAAAACTTTTTCACTATCATTTTTATTTTTAAAATTTCATTTTCTTTTAGGGTAAGTTCAAGTTGGGATTTTAAAGAGTCCCTCTCATTTGAAATCTCATCCCTCTCTTGCAAAACAACATCAAGTTTAGAAGACAAATTTTTATTTTCTTCTTTTAATGCAAAACTTTTCTTTTTCAAGAGTTTATGTCTTTCTAACAATTTTTCACAACTATAACTAGTTCGTTATTTACAGCATGTGCATCCATACACTCATTACAAGAAGAACTAGAACTATCATCTAGTTGAGTATCCAAATATACCTCAAGGGAGTCATTCTCTTGGACCATGAAGCAACGTTGGTCGGACTCTTCTCCACTAGATTTCTCCTCCTCATTGATTGGCATTTGTAGCTTGAGAAATGTCAATATGTTCCACACTGCAATGGTGGAGTTACAATGAGAAACCATATTTAAATATTCTTTACTAAGTGATTTTCTAAGTGCCTTTAGGGCTTGTGCATTAGCCTTTTTATGCTTGCTATTGCCAAGATAGGATTTCTTTGTAGCGGCAAGGAAAATATGCAAGTCTAGGATTTTTAGGTACATACTCATCCTATACTTCCACATATTGATGTTAGAAACATCAAACATGGGAGGTGCAAGATAATCCATGAGTGTGTGTAAATAAGTAAGTGTGCAAATACAAAAACTAGATTAGCAACCAAGATCTCACTCCTACGTGGTTAAACCTAATATGAGGAGCGTAGGCTCTGATACCAATTGAAATACACCTAGAGGAGGGTGAATAGGTGTAAGGCTAATCTAATGACAAATAATGCAGAATTTAAAAACTAATTACAACACACTTAGTGTAACCAAAGAGTGTAACCGAGTTCCCGGTGAATGGCTCTGGACTAACTCCTCTTGATTCCTCTGAATAAGAGTTGAGGTGCTATATGAAGCTCTCTTGGTTTAACACAAGTATGGCACACAAACAAACCCAAGCATATATATGATATGAACAATATGATGCAATGCACAATATAAGAGAGAGAGTTTAGAGATAGTGGATCAAACGCAAACACCAAAATATGTTTCGAGATTCGAGCCATTGTTCTACGTCCCCGCCTTCACACAGAAGGATTTCCACTATATCGTCCACACAGGACTTCCCACACAGGGAACCTCTACTGAGGATTTGGGTAATACAAATCGGGAGTACACAACTCCTCTCTTCAACAAATACAATCTCTACACAAGAGTCAAGGCACTAAATAAATCACCTCTACACTTAGGGGATAAACACTTAGCCAAACAATTATCAACCTCATACAAGAGGGATAAAGCTCAAAGTCACAACTCAACAATCACCTCTTCACTAAGAGGGATAACAACATAACCTCCACAATCACCTCTCACTAGAGAAATATCAACACAATCATCTCTCACTGAGGGATATAACAAAGTAAGGAGGGTTTACAACACTTGGTGGTATCAACAACCACAAACAAATTTTCTTACAAAACTAGATCCTAATAGATAGGATAGATATGATAGCTCAAGTGTGAGTAAACAAAGAGTTTGAAAATCAAAAAAACAAAGAAAAACTCTTGAAAAAAACTCTATATTGAAATATGAATGATGATCAAAACAATTCCCAAAGGCTTTCTTTTTCTTTGAATTTTCCAACCCTTTTTAAAACAAATAAAGATCAAATCTTTAAGCCCAAAACTCTTTTAAAAACTTGCTGCTAAACACTTGTAAAGAAGGAAATTTTTGCTCTCGAAAAACTTAGTTAAAACTGCTCAAAGAAGTGGGTATTTATAGCCCACAAAAATTCTACCCGTTGGCAGCCAGGAAAGGTCAGAAATAACCTTCTGGTCGACCGCCCGGTCGACCAGCCAATGGTCATTTTTATGACCGTTGTGCCATCGGTCGACCGCTCGGTCGACCGGACCTAGAAACAGAGAGCAACGGCTTTCTGGCCGGTCGACCGCCCGGTCGACCAGAACTGGATACAGAGAGCAGAGTCGACCGCCCGGTCGACCGGAGCCATTTCCAGAGAGCAGAACTCTCTGGATGGTCGACCGCCCGGTCGACCGGCCACCAACCCAAGCTGGCGTGCTCGCTTGTGCACGTCGGTCGACCGACTTCTACTACGATCGACCGTCGGGTCAACCGGCAGAAGGCCAGTCCAGCTAATTAGGGATTTGAAAACTTAGCTTTTTAACTTCAAATAAATCCCATAAATTCATTAAAAATCTATAAAATAAGTTCAGTAATATACTTTGATATACAAACATGTTTGAGTAAAAATCAAAATATGTTACAAATATTTTGAACTATTTTTGTAATATGGAAGTTTTGCCTTAAACCAAAATCGGTATTTTCCAAACTTAGAATTTTTGAAATGGAAAACCGTTATCTCCAAAACTTATGTAAATAAAAAAATATGATATTGAAACAACTTTAAAGTATATTGTATATGGATAGAATCCAATATACATGAAAATATTTACATCTATATTTTTGACATGAAAACCAATATCAGTTAAACCGAAAAACTAAAACCAAATAAACTTTAAAAAATGTGTGTATTGTGAACTTGAGCATATTAACACTATCTAATCTTTACAATGATCTAAACATACTAAACTAAACATAATACCGAAGTCTTCTTATAGAACTCCTTCTCCAAGCCGACTCGATCCAAACACGATCCAACGAGCTTGACTCCAACTGAGTACTAGATGCGATCTTGACACTCGAGCTCTTAAATCAACATGTGAAAGCTCCAAAACATCTTTGTTGAAGGTAATTACCTACTAATATCTTGATCAAATATCTGAAACTAAATATCACAAGATTACTAGTAAACTATGACTACATGAGTTAATCATCATCAAAACTAGAGTGAAAGGCCTTTGGCCAACACTTTCTAATCGATTTCTGGATGTTAAAGATATTGTCCGAATACTAAAATAATTAAAAATGAGTTAAATATGTAATTTATATGGTTTAAAATGAAATATACTTTAATTAACATAGGGTTTTATGAAAATTTACATTTAATAAGTTTTGGATGCGGGTTTGGGTTGTTAACGGGTTGGGTTCGGATTTTAAACACACGCCAATTAACTTAAGTGGTTATTGTAAATCACCTAGAGGGGGGTAAATAGGTGATGGCTAATCTAATGGTCACTTAATGCCAAATAATGCGGAAGCTAAAAAACTATTATGACCAAATAAAAACTATTTCACTAAACACCACGTATAACACAAGAGTGTTGCCGAATTCCCCGTGAAGGGCTCTGGACAAACTCCTCTAGAGTCCCCTTGATAAGGGTTGAGGTGCCGCGTTGGCTCTCTTGGTTAAATATAAGTGTTAGCAAACAACTCAAGCAAGTATATCAATTAAGCACAATATGAATATCAAGCATGTAAGGATAAGCACAATAAAGGTATGCAAGATATAACAAGAGATAGAGAGAGAGAGAGAGCAATCGCAAACACAAGGGATTTGTTTCGAGGTTCGAGCACACTTGCTCTACATCCTCGCCTTCGACACATGAAAGATTTCCACTATGCTTGATCCCAATGGATCTCTCCTTGGTGCCACAACACCTACAATCCCTCGAACTCCCTAGTCCCGTACACACCGCAAGCCCACCGGCTCGCCGAGGCCGCACCTCAAATAAGGAATTCGCACCTGAACTCAAAACACCGCGGACACACACGTCCGCCTCCTTAAAGTACAAAGAATAAGGCTTTGGTGATCACAACACTTTGATCACCTAAAAACTATCTCACTACAATACTCCTATGGAATGAATAATCAATGGATGCTCAAGTGTTTGTGTGAGAAAAACAAGGAAGAGAATGGTGGAGGAAAACTCAAAGAATCTCTTTTAACACTCTTGATAAAATCATCCCTTTTGATAGGAAATATTTGTTCTCAAATTTGTAGAGAAAAACCTCTGAAAAGGATTGAAAAAACTGGCTCAAAAATACTCTCCAAATCTTGGTGAAAACAATGCCAAACCCCCAAATTTATAGGGCTAGAAAAACTAGCCGTTGGGGTCTGTCAGGCCTGACGGTCGACCGACCGGTCGGCCGGCCAACGGTCATATTTCAGACCATTTGAGCCATCGGTCGACCGGACGGTCGACCGAGCCAGGATACAGAGAGCAATCTCTCTGTCCGGTCGGTCGTCCGGCCGTTCGGGACCTTTCCAGATAGCAGAACTCTCTGGACGGTCGACCGGGTCGGTCGGCCGACCATCCTGTAGAAATGGCGTGCACGTCTGTGCACGTCGGTCGACTGGGTCGGTCGACCGGCTATAGCCAGATCAGAAAACTAAGGGATTTAAAACATGGTCTTTTTGGCTAAAATAAAATCCCATAAAATCACAGAAAATCTACAAAAATAGTTTTACCAATATACTTTGATAAACAAACATGCTTGCACAAAATCAAGGCATGTTATAAATGATTTGGACTATTTTTGTAATATGAAAATATTGGCTCAATTGAAAACTTGTATTTTTCTAAAACTTGTTTTCCAAACTTCTTCATGATACAAAACAAGATAGTTTGAATTCATTAAAGCATAGTGTGTATGGATATGATCCACTACACAAATACGATATCTATGTTTTTGACATTAAGCATTAAACATGGTTTTGGTTTCAAAAGACATGTACATGAGAAACACCAAAAACCAAAATAGTATTTTTCAAAATGAAAGTCTTTTCTAAATCTGAAAATTCTTTTATGAAAAGACAACTAAATCAAGAGTGTGTGTGTGATATATACTTGAGCAATCCACCAACTATTCTATCCTTTACATTTTATCTAAAAACAAAAATGTTATACCTAGACACAAGTCTTCATCTTCTTGAAGTCTTCACTTGAAGCCTTCTCATCTTCAAGACTTGATCCAAACACGATCCAACGAGCTCAACTCTTGATGTGGTCTTGATGCATAGGCTCGTGAATCAACCGGTGCTAGCTCCAAAACTTGACTTTAAATCCTTTGTTGAAGCTCCACACCTACTAAGATCTTGATAACAAATCTAAGTCTAAATAAACACAAGATCATTAGTACAATAACTACATGAGTTGATCATCATCAAAACTAGAGTGATGGGCCTTTGGGCCAACAATCTCCCCCTTTTTGATGATGACAAAACTCATGAAGTTATATATGCATGGATTAAAGTAAAGAGTCAAAGAAGCTCCCCCTTAACTCATGCATAACAATTAAATAATAAAATATGACAATGAAGCTCATAAATATGTATGCAAATGTATGGAGATAAAACATATCAAATTCTTTTTCTCCTATTTGTAAAACAAAACATATATGCATAAACATAAATCTTTCTCAAACATGCACATAAACCCAAAATCTTTCTCAAACATGCATATAAACCCAAAAACTTTCTCCCCCCTTTTGTCAATTATCAACAAAGGGTAAAAACACAATTAACAAATTTTACTCCCCCTTTTTGTCACAAACAAAGAGATCAATAAGGGGTCAAATCAAACATATCAAAAAAAGTTATATGCGATATACATTCATGAAGAGGAAGACGCTAAGTTAACTTCCCTACACATATACATTACATGAAAGAGGGATGACAAGTCCTAATTCACATAACGTATAATATGTAATGCATAAGAGGAGATGTGAAGCTCCCCCTACACACGTGTATCACATAAAGAAGAGTTGTCAAGCTCCTCAATACAAGATACACTCTACATGAATCTATATGTAGAAGAGATGTTAAGCTCTCCTTGCATATAGGCAATACAAATCAAGAATTTTGAATTTTTCTTATAAAAAAAATTTTGAATTTTCTCAATAAAACGAATCTTGAGAATTTTTCTTAAAATTTTATTTTCTTATTATAACAACTTTGTGCTTTAAACATGTAAAACAATTTTAACTCAAGCACAAATAGCTCATATATATGTATGAAAAATGAGTATACCAAATGAAATTGATTCATACATATATGGGAAAACAAAATATGAGTATATACAAAAGAAGTTCATATTGATACCAATTGAAAATATCCAATGATACCAATAGAAAAATAAGCTTAAGTGTAAACATCATATAATATACCACATGAAGAACTCAAACTAGTTAAATGAAAATGTTTGAAGACTAGCACGGAATCCTTCAATCAAGGAATAAAATAAAATATTTTTCATGAAATATGTGTAAATCACATGAAAATGGCAATGAAGCTCAATATTCCTTTAAATAAGACAATGTGAAAATTATCATAAATTATGAAAACATAAAAATCACCACAAATTTTTTTATTTAAAAAGTTATATTTCAAGGTATATATATGTTTTGACAACACAAGAAGTATACATACATATCCCTAAACACAATTGAGTCCATATATATAGATTTGCATGAAAGGCGGATGACTCAAGAGGTATACATGTATATCTTAAAGTTTGACAAAATAAACATATACATGAAATGAAAGCACATGATCATAACACAAATCCAAAATGGGAATACAAGTTTAAAAATATAAGGATCATCAAGACTAGGTTATACTAGCACACCTAATGGGCACAAATAAGCAATCAAACCAATCATATATAGATTTATTTGTGACCCACAATATGTACAAGTATAAATCCTAGTGTTGACAAAAACTAACATTTAAACTAATATTCAATTCAGGAAGCATCAAATCTTGAGAACACAAAAAAATTTATCCATATGATTGAAGTAAAGTAGGATCATGTGGATATCTCATAAACTACTAATTTGAAGAATAAATAACTAGTATAAATTGATTTTTGAAAAACTAGTTAAAGATCCTTCAAAATACAATAAATCATATGTTTTTCATGAAACAAAACTAATACACAAAATTTACACTCATAGTCTATAAAGCTCAAAAATATGTCAATGAAACTAAGTCATGATAAAATAAATAAAGTGTGAGTGTTCAAAAGTCATGTAAATAGCATTTTCATGAAAATAGACATTGAAGCTCAAAAAGGTCATAAGTCACATTTTTTTTAACAAAACAAAAATATGAAAAATCATTATTCATTAAAACACTAATCTTCATGGTATATGTATGATTTATCCAAAACTAACAATACACATACATATTCCAAACATAAAAGAGTCTATCAAATGCATTTGCATGAAGGCAAGAGACTCACGGGTATACATGTATATTTATTAGATTTGAATTAAAAATACATATACATGAAGTAAAATCATAAAATTTGGCAAAGCATGTATAAATGAGAGAATCATCAAAACTAGCTTATACATGTGCATATAGTGGGTACAAATGAGCATGAAGCAAATATATATAAATCAAATGTAACTCACTATTTGTACATGAATAATACAAGTTTTGATAAAAACTACATCTAAGCATGTTTTTACCACATAAAGCACATAAGAACACAAAACATGAACATGCTATGAATATGATATATGTAAAAGCATGTACATTAAAAAGTAAGAGTTTAGAGATTGTTACCAACTCTAAAGCTCCAAGCATGGTGGTCTTTCCCACCAAAACCTCCTTGATAGCGGTGCTCCAAATATGTGTCCTTTTAGTTCAAGTGCACCCAACATCAAGGCACCATTCCTCTCACGTCGTGTGAGAGCCCTCACCTACATCAAATACACAAGGTGGGGTTTTAGTACCTATATTTTCTTGGGTCCTTTGGGGTTAGTCTTGTAAGGAACCCAAAAATTTTTATTATTAGCAAAATTAAAATGATGCAACTTGTCATAACAAAATTTTGCTAAATGGCCTTTGCGGCCACAATGTGTACATGTGTACACCTTAGAATGCTTATGTGTAGGAGTGTGATCATGACGTGCAACATAAGCATATGCATGATGATGTTGTGCATGAATGTGTGGAGTTTGGTTCTTTGAAAACATTGACTCCAACCTAGTATGGTTAAATGCACAAGAGTTCAAAGTTGAACTCAAACAATCCATTTTATTTTTCAAATCTTTAATCTCATTAGTGGTGGCATGTAAAGCATGATGAGATATACAATCATTTTTCTTTTTCTTTTTCGAAACAAATTCTTTTCTTTTTCACAAATCTTTCTTTTTAAAGAATTATTTTCTTGAAAAACAACTTCCTTTTGTTTTTCCACCAAATCAATTTTATTTTTCAAACTTGTGTTTCCATCACAAAGATCATTCAATTTAGACATGAGGGAAACATTCTCATTTTTAAATCTTTATTTTTCTTTTCTAAGCATGCAATCTTAGATTTAAATGAATCTTGTCTATATGCATGCAATCAAATTTCTTTTTCAAATTTTTATTATCTTTCTTAATCATGTCAAATTTTTCAAGCAATAATTGACAAAATGTAGAAAGCTCTTCATATGACATGTTATTATCCTCATCCTCGGATTCGGTAGTTACCTCAAGGGGGTTATTCCTTGGACCATATAGCACTTGTTGGAGGTATCGCTTCCAACATCCGAATCGCTCCCAGCATAATATAGATCCTTTTCTCCAAGGGAGGTGATGATGTTCCAAGCTACAAAAGCCGAATCAATATTAGATACCCTAGATAAATATTCATCATTTAGGGTACTCTTCAAAGCATATAGGGCTTTTGCATTAGCCTCAAAATTCTTACCATCTAAACAATATGCATTATTAGTAGTGGCAAGATAAACATGAAAATCTAAGGCCTTGAGGTACAAGGACATCTTAACCTTCCAAATGTGGATGTTAAGAATGCCAAAAATGGGTGGTGACATGAAGTCCATGGTGTGTGTACAAAATAATGTGATTAGCCTAAAAAATGAGGATCTTTAACTCTAGGTTGTAAGACCCAAATCAGAGTACCAAGCTCTGATACCAAATTGTAAATCACCTAGAGGGGGGGTGAATAGGTGATGGCTAATCTAATGGTCACTTAATGCCAAATAATGCGGAAGCTAAAAAACTATTGTGACCAAATAAAAACTATTTCACTAAACACCACGTATAATACAAGAGTGTTTCCGAATTTCCCGTGAAGGGCTTTGGACAAACTCCTCTAGATTCCCCTTGATAAGGGTTGAGGTGCCGCGTTGGCTCTCTTGGTTAAATATAAGTGTTAGCAAACAACCCAAGCAAGTATATCAATTAAGCACAATATGAATATCAAGCATGTAAGGATAAGCACAATAAAGGCATGCAAGATATAACAAGAGATAGAGAGAGAGAGAGAGAGCAATCGCAAACACAAGGGATTTGTTTCGAGGTTCGAGCACACTTGCTCTACATCCCCGCCTTCGACACACGAAAGATTTTCACTATGCTTGATCCCAATGGATCTCTCCTTGGTGCCATAACACCTACAATCCCTCGAACTCCCTAGTCCCGTACACACCGCAAGCCCACCGGCTCGCCGAGGCCGCACCTCAAATAAGGAGTTCGCACCTGAACTCAAAACACCGCGGACACACACGTCCGCCTCCTTAAAGTACAAAGATTAAGTCTTTGGTGATCACAATACTTTGATCACCTAAAAACTATCTCACTACAATACTCCTATGGAATGAATAATCAATGGATGCTCAAGTGTTTGTGTGAGAAAAACAAGGAAGAGAATGGTGGAGGAAAACTCAAAGAATCTCTTTTAACACTCTTGATAAAATCATCCCTTTTGATAGGAAATATTTGTTCTCAAATTTGTGGAGAAAAACCTCTGAAAAGGATTGGAAAAACTGGCTCAAAAATACTCTCCAAATCTTGGTGAAAACAATGCCCAAACCCCCAAATTTATAGGGCTAGAAAAACTAGCCGTTGGGGTCTGTCAGGCCTGACGGTCGACCGACCGGTCGGCCGGCCAACGGTCATATTTTAGACCGTTTGAGCCATCGGTCGACCGGGCGGTCGACCGAGCCAGGATACAGAGAGCAATCTCTCTGTCCGGTTGGCCGCCCGGCCGTTCGGGACCTTTCCAGAGAGCAGAGCTCTCTGGACGGTCGACCGGGTCGGTCGGCCAGCCATCCTGCAGAAATGGCGTGCACGTCTGTGCACGTCGGTCGACTGGGTCGGTCGACCGGCTACAGCCAGATCAGAAAACTAAGGGATTTAAAACATGGTCTTTTTGGCTAAAATAAAATCCCATAAAATCACAGAAAATCTACAAAAATAGTTTTACCAATATACTTTGATAAACAAACATGCTTGCACAAAATCAAGGCATGTTATAAATGATTTGGACTATTTTTGTAATATGGAAATATTGGCTCAATTGAAAACTTGTATTTTTTTAAAACTTGTTTTCCAAACTCTTCATGATACAAAATAAGATAGTTTGAATTTATTAAAGCATAGTGTGTATGAATATGATCCACTACTCAAATACGATATCTATGTTTTTGACATTAAGCATTAAACATGATTTTGATTTCAAAAGACATGTACATGAGAAACACCAAAAACCAAAATAGTATTTTTCAAAATGACAGTCTTTTATAAATCTGAAAATTCTTTTATGAAAAGATAACTAAATCAAGAGTGTGTGTGTGATATATACTTGAGCAATCCACCAACTATTCTATCCTTTACATTTTATCTAAAAACAAAAATCTTATACCTAGACACAAGTCTTCATCTTCTTGAAGTCTTCACTTGAAGCCTTCTCATCTTCAAGACTTGGTCCAAACACGATCTAACGAGCTCAACTCTTGATGTGGTCTTGATGCATAGGCTCGTGAATCAACCGGTGCTAGATCCAAAACTTGACTTTAAATCCTTTGTTGAAGCTCCACACCTACTAAGATCTTGATAACAAATCTAAGTCTAAATAAACACAAGATCATTAGTACAATAACTACATGAGTTGATCATCATCAAAAGTAGAGTGATGGGCCTTTGGGCCAACAGTTATGAGTATGGGATGCAGGTTATTGGGTTTAGACCTAACATGAGAGAGAGAGAGAGAGAGATTAAGAATGACAGAGAGGGGAGCAGGGAGCAGCGGCCGTGTTGGCCAGACCGGTGGCGATCCTGGCTGCTGGACTGGCGATCGTGCCTGGCCTGCGATGGCTCCCTAGCCGGCCGGCGACATGAAGGAGAGGGAAAAGGGTAAAGAGAGAGAAAGGAAGAGAGTGAGAAATAAAAGAAGAGAGTAGGAAAGTGAAGAGAAAGAAAGAAAAAGAAGGAAGAAGGTGGCGGCCCGGCGGTTCTGGGAAGGCGGCGCGCATGTTAAGGGAAGGAGGAGAAGTAAAGGAAAAGAAGAAAAGAAGAAAGAATGAAAGAAAAGAAAAAGAGAAGAATAAAGAGGGAGAGAGAGAGCTGGTGGCGTGGGCAGAGGCTGGCGTGGGCAGCGGCGGTGGCGTGGCCACCAGTCTATGGCAGAAGCTCTGCCAGGCTAGTAATAGAGAGAGGGAGAAAGAGAGGGATAGAGAACTGAGAGAGGTAGAATGTGAGGAAGAGACTGAGAGAGGGGAGAGAGAGAGAGAGAGAGAGAGAATGAAGAGAGAGATTAATAAGAAGAGGGCAAAAGAGAGAGAAGGCGGTGGAGAGTACGTATGTGAATAGGTGAGGAGGTGGGAAAAAAGAAAAGAAAAGAAAAGTACAGTGTAGAAGAAAAAGAAAAAGAAAGAAACAAAATGCATTTTTATATTATTATTTAGGGTCTTTCTCACATGTACTCTCTAAATTTTTCATAATTTCAAAAATACTCTCCAAATCTTAATAATATCAAAATTACTCCCTAAATTCTTTTAAATTTTCAAAAATACTCCCCATATCTACATAATATCATATTTACTCCCTGAATTCTTTCATATTTTCAAAATTATCTGCCAATTATCTTTTATGAAATATGAAATTTCAAAAATAACCTTACTCGCAGATTTTCCTCCCTCTCCTCCTCCATAACTCCTCCTCCGCTTCTGCGTCTGCCTCCTCTGCCAACACCTCCTTTGCATCTCCTCCTCCATCTACGCCACCTCAGAAAGAGAGAAAGGGAGAGACAAGAGAGAGAGAAGAGAAATGGAGAGAGAAGAGAGGGAAGGAAGAGAGAAACGAGAGAAGAGAGAGTTTGGGGGTATTGGAGTAATTTTGGTCAATGGGGGTAATTTTAATTGAAAAATTTGGACAGTAATTCTGATATTATGAATATTTTAGGAGTATTTTTGAAATTATGAAAGATTTGGAGAGTACATATGAGAAAGACCCTATTATTTAGTTTGGGTAACTTTTAACTAGCTCAAAATGGTTTCCAAAAATTCTATAAATAAAAAATATTACCGGAAGGAATAATGTGAAATTGGATTTAAGAAATTCAGTCTAATTTGCAAATTAAAAATCTCAAAATCAATCGGTGATAACGATCGACACCGGATTGGCTAGATTCTTGACTAATTCTGAAAAATCTTCAAAAATATGATAAAGTAGAAAATATGATTTTGAAAAATAATCTAAAAGTAGATTATTGAAATTCAATCCTATTAATGAATTAAAAATCATGGAGTCGATTATCGGTAGCGATCGACATCGACTTTGGATATTTTCAAAAATAATCCAGAAAATTTTCAGAAAAATTTTAGAAAAATCTAAAATATTGGGAAATAATAACTGAAACTGAAATTGATTCAGTCTAACTATCAGGAAGGTCAAATTGAGTATTATCACTATATCAGATACCCGCACTAAGATACATATATCTAGAACTGGGGGTAACAGACGGGGCCAATGCCAGTGATATGGCTGCAAGGAGGTATGTCCAACCCCAACCCTAGGGAATAAGAATAAAGTCTAGTCATACCATAATTTATGATAGGGCCAAGGTAAAAACTGAGCATTTTTTAGGTCAGGTAGGTGGTTTGGGGGAGAGGGCTAGGGTCGGCCCCAATCCATTATCATCCCTAACTATATGATAATTGAGACTATCATCTTTTATTGGGTATTTGCAAACTCATTACACAATCCTGAGTTCTTGTGAAAGTGATTATTAGCCCTAAAGTATATAACACGTTACAAAATGTTCATGGTAATTTACATATTTCTGACTACTTTTGTTGGAAAAGAGGATCAACAGTTAAAGGTGCTTTTTGTTTACAACAAACTCCTACTCCTTTCCTTTTGGAGGGTAGATTGATATTTTTACGTGCATCCAACATGTATGTGTTACCAATTTCCGAGTCTTTTAGAAGACTATTGTCTTATTATATAGGTACAAAGCATGATTTAAAATTAGTCCAAAAAGTGTATGCAAGGCATGTGTAAATGTTATGAGTTATGTTTTATTTCAAATTTAGTGACCATTTAGTTTAACTAGTTAGATGATTCTTATGTTAAGACAAAATGACTTTTTTGAAGTATTTATGCAAAACAAAATTTTGCCAAAGTTGGTAAGGACTAAAACCACACAAACCAAAGGCCCTGGTCCATTATCTTTGAAACTAGTTAGAGTGTAGGCCCAAATAAATGAGTCCCAAAGGCAGTCACGTGAATTAACAATCAAAGATAGAAAAATAACAAATGAGGCACTTCTAGGTCAATTTCAATGTACTTACTACAGGCATACGCTTGTTTATAACTTGCTCCAATCGGTAAATTATGTTAGTTAACTCTTTCACATTATCAGGATAAACTAGTTTTCTCCTGTTTTAGTTTTGACGAATAGTGATATAACATGTTCATTTTGTGATCGTAACAGTATCCATTTCTTTCATGTTCAATCCGTATCTGTATCTTATATACAGATATGAGTTTTCTTACTGAAATCATATCTATATGGCTAAATTTCTCAAAACTATCATAAACTATTATTGTTTTCCCAATAAAAATCCTAAACTATCAAAATCTCAAAATAATACCTCAAACTATTTTTAGATGTTCTCAAAAAATTCCCAAAAAAAGTTACAAATAGCTCCTCATATAGAGCAATCCTACAAATGTTACAGATTTTTAAGGAAAAAATCAGTGACGACACCAAAAATCATATGTGGGATTGCTCTATATGAGGAGCTATTCTAACTTATTTTGAAATTTTTTGAGAACTTCTAAAACTATTTTGTGGTATTATTTTGAGATTTTGATAGTTTAGAAATTTTTTTGGGAAAACAGTAATAATTTGTGGTTGTTTTGAGAAATTTATTCATATAGATATGATTTTAGTAAGAAAACTCATATCTTTATATAAGATACGGTTACAGATTGAACATGTGAGAAATGGATATTATTATGATCGCAAAATGAATACGTTATATCACTATTCGTCTAAAATAAAACGTAAGAAAACTTGTTTATCCTGATAATGTGAAACAGTTACCTAACATAATTTACCGATTGGAGCAAGTTACAAGCAATTTTTGGAGATTGTAAGTAAATCTTGTAAATTCATCTTGTTTAGAGGAGTGTTTACAAAGACACAAAAAGAATATTATTTTTGGAAAAGAACTTGCAAGGACTACACAATATTACAACAAACAAATTTGTTGTTTGGAGTGAAAGAGAATTAGTTGTCGGTGACACTCCTCTCTTTTAAGGGAGGTTTAAAGTTTGATTCCCACTATTGTTGAATGAGGTGTTGGGCTTGGTAATTAGTATAGGGTGTGTAAGTCTTTACCTTTCAATAAATTAAAATTGTTATTTTAAACTCAGGAGTGAATCACAATGCTCTCTGCAAAAAACTATCTGGGAGCTTTACTTTGCAGAGGCCGTCCAATCCCGAAAATATCTTTACTAATTTGAGTTCATAGAAAGGTCCAAACTGGATGATCTACCAAAAAATTCTAGCATGAAGGAGAAAGAGTTGAGCAATAAACACAGAGGGGCAAACAGCCACACAACTGTTCCTCACATCCCCATCCTCCCAAAAACATCATGCCACGTGTCCCCCGATTTTGAATAGAAAGAACGTCGCACTTCCCATCCCATGGTCCCATCATAATTCACATACAACTCATTTGATGATGTACACATTGCTCTCTCCACGATCAAGTGAGCCACATTGAATGCATGGAAGAGTGGGTGTGTATACATTCATACAAATACCCCTTTTAATATTATTGTAATGCATACTTGCTTTTCATTTCTCCCTCATTTTCATCGCCGATTTTAGAGAGAGACAATGGGAAAAGTAGCACAAATTTCTTGCTATTTTTTCTCTCTTTTCATATATATTTGTAGATTTTTAACTAATAATTTGTTATTTCTCTAGTGATTTTCCTTTTGTAGAAGAAATGACAAGAAGGCTGTAATGCCAACAGCAACAATAAGAACGATGATGAGCCGATCGAAGAGGAACTGAAGCACAGTTAATTTTGCATGGAGAATAACAATGGAGTTGGAGGTGGAGCCGATTAGAACGAGGTTGAGATCATGATGAACCAATATAGGAGGTGGAAATAGAGAAATGAGGAGGTTGCCACAATCAACATAACCATGAGATCCAAGAGGAGGAAAAGGAGATGGAGAAAGGAGGAGGCCATGGTGATCAACACATCCATGAGATTGAGAAGGAGGAAAATGAGATGGAGAAAGAAAAATGAGGCCACAACAGTCAACATAGATATGAGATTGATTAGTCTCTAAAATTGCATATTTCATACCACATCTTTACATTTATTTAATATTAAATTTTGCTAATAATACCTCTCTTATATGTTTCTAGGTCTATGGTATGAAATGAAGAAGAAGCCCAAAAAACTCATTTAATTGGTGATTAAAAGCCTACATGAATAGCCATTGACTTTGGAGGACAGTTTTGTCAAAACCAGATGCCCAAATCTGGATTCCAAGAGGTACACTCAACAGGGGACAATAGGGGAGCGTGCAGCTGGCAGCACCGCGTACGGGGCTTTTATGTGGAGCACGCACCAAGATTTGACGCACGACTCTGTACAGTCCCTCTGGTGACCCCTTTCGCCTATAAATAACCTAGGATTTTCAGAGCACCAGGAGAGGAGTTTTTAAATAGTTTTTAGGTTAGTTTTAGGGTTTTCTTCTCCATTTTATAGTTTTAGGCTAGTTTAGGTTAGTTGTTCTTCTTCTCCTCCTTTGTATTTTTCATTTATTGTAAATCTTGTAATATGAGAGAGAGTAGTACATGGTTGGAAAGTAAGAGTGCTCGCAATAGAAGATGACAAGCTATGAAATGTTCTCTCTTTACCTCTATTTGCTTTCTTCTCTCTAGCTCTTTTTACATGTTTAACTAATTTTCTCTCATGGCAATTAACTACTAACCACTAACTTGCTATATTCTTTCTTGATAATCCACAAGAATCCAATAGCCTCTACTTGGCCTTGCTCTTGCAAGAACCATTGATGGCTCATGATGATGGATTCTAACACTCTAACAACCTAACTCTCTAACAAGCTAACATTACTTTACTCCATGCTTACTCTTGTTTAGTTTTGATGGTTTAAGTGTAGCTTGCACTTGTTAGTTGAGTTTGGATGTGATGAGTTATCTTATAAGTTATGCTTTGAAACGCTTTTGAACCAAGGACTAGTGATGGCCAAGGATACATTGAGCCAACTATCACTAAGAGATTAGCATGTTAGTGGAGCTCTTAGTAGTTAGTAGCCATGGGTTTTCTTTCTCTTTTTACTTTGTTTTAGATATACAAACAAAAATCACAAAAATCATTTCTTTTATATTTTCCACTTCTTCGTGTTTCACTGTACTCTTCTCTTTTCATTCTTTGTTTTCTTTTCTTTTCATTCTTTAAAATGTTAATGAAACTTTAACACACAGGTAAACATTCCAGTAAAACTTCTGTCGCTTTCTGACCCTTTGTATTCGACTCGTTTAGCCTCTATGCTATAACGGAAGTATCGAGGAAGACAAAATACGCACTTTTAACTATTGATTTCAAAACATTCACTTTTCGTGCACGATTTTTCCCTGATCAGAGATTGTAGAGGAACCGGGAGACAAGTGGAGACAGCAAGGAGGCAGTGACTCATTGATGAATACTATTCTAAAAGTGAACATGCATTGCGAGGGGGCGCACAAAATGTGAAGAAATCAATGAGAGACATCAAAACTAAGATTCATGATCTAAGTTCTTAGATGACCTCTGCTTCATTTTTAGCATTAAGAGATTCTTTTCTTTTCTTTTCTTTTCTTTTTTAGGATCTACATTTTTTTTTGCTTTTTCAAAAATAAATGATGTATATTAATAACTGTTATTTTCTTTTTTTTTGTTCCTTCTCCAATATTTTTCAGATTTACTACTTTTTTGAAAGTTAATTATTATTGTGTAATAATCATAGATTTTAGGATTTTATTTAATTTAGGCATTGAGGAAATAACGATGGATATTACTAGCAACAAACTCACTGTGGCAAAGTGGACCTAACAAGGATCTAACATTGGGTCCAAAGCAAAATCGGCAACAACGTCAAGCTCATCTTTCCACAAGATGATGGAAACTTAACTAAAACTATTAATCCCATCTGATTCTTTCTTATTATTGGCAACAACTTAGTTTTTAGATGGGTTCTTTTTGTAATGTTTGTTTTCATGGTATTATTGCTTGGCGCTGAAGTCTCGTAAGGAGCGAAATTAGAGTGAGTTGAAGGAGAAAGAGGATAAGGTGAGTGGGGGAGAGGAATGAAGAAGACATTAGTGAGGGGATTAGATTTGGGAGGGAGTGGAGGTTCTCAATGGGGACAAGGGGATGATTTCATTTTAAGGGATTCTCTCTTTTTGACACGTGTTGTGAGGTGCAATACAAGATTATAAATTGGAAATTCATCCTTTTTAGAACGCTTAAAAAGATATAAAAAGAATACTTAATTTGGAAAAGAATGTGAAAACCTGAGACTTTTTTTCCAACTAAACTTACATAAAATTATCATAAACTTTCACTGTTATCAAAATACTAACCACATACTTTCAAATAAGCAATAATTTCTTGGCAATTTTGAGTTCAAGGTAGTTTATAGGTATAAAACTAAACGTTCATGATAGTTTCTTAAATTTACTTATAAATTTTCTCTATGATTTTCATAAAACTATAATCCATTAGTCCAACATTAAGAAACGGTTTTGTGAATGTTGTATGGACTATATGTAATTGTTTATAAAAATATTGTATGATATTCAGGTGATCGTTCTCTTAACATTGGATGATGGATGTAATTTTCTAAAATTTATAGAGACATCTTATGATATTTTATTGATTTTTCACAAAAACATGGTAGAATTATGAAAACGGGTAAAAATTTCATAGTATTTCTTGTAATTGAAATATTCCTATTTAATAATACATAATTAATAGTATCTTTATACAACCAAATGATAGATAGTACTAATGTTTAATAACAAATTATAAATTAATAACAATAATAATAATAATAACAAAGCTCAAGCCCTGCAACCCACACCCTTTTGACTCCTCATTTCCATTTAACTCGAGCCCAACAAGCCCAGCCGAAGCACAAAAAGGTTTACAAATAAAAATAAAATTAAAAGCCAAAGAGCCCAACCCAATTCTTCTTTCCCTCTTTATATGATCTTTTTTCCTCTCAATCTTTACCCTAACCTTACTTGCACTCTTTTTCTCTCTCAAACCCTAACCCTAACCTCCTCCTCCCTCTCTCTCTCTCTCTCTCTCTCTCTCTCCTCTCTCCCCCTCCCTCCCCCCTCTCCCCCCCTCCCCCCTTCCCCTCCTCCTCCTCTGCAACTTAACTCCTCCTCTCCATTACTGTGAACCCACCACCTCCCTCTTCTCGATCCTTAATGACGACAATGAAAGTTCACTTAGAGGGGGTGAATAGGTGTAGTGCTAATCAAATGTGAAATTTAAAACTTTTACAATAATGAAACTAATACACAATAGATATCCAAAAAGTGAGGTCGAATTCATGGTGAAGGCTCTAAAACTTCTCCTCAAGATTTCTCTAGACTAAAAGTTGAGGCACTTCAATAGCTCTGTTGGTGCAATACAATGTGAGTACATAAACAATATCAAGCATATATGTATTATAATAATTTAAATGCAAGATATAACAAGAGTAGAATTGAGAGAGAGAGAGAGAACAAATGCAAACACAAGAATATATTTTGAGGCTCGAGCACCATGCTCTATGTTTCCGCCTTCACCATGTGAAGGATTTTTACTACTTAGAAACTCCATGAAGGAGACAATCTCTACAAAAAATGTGCATACAAAGCTAAGGCACAAAGCAACTCACCTCTACACAAGAGGAAAAGCACAAAGCTAAAGCACAACGCAAAGAGAGTATTTACAACACTTGGTGATCAAAAAGATCACAAACAATATCTCTCACAATACAAGATCCTAAGGATAGATTTTGCAATGAATAGCTCAAGCTTGTGAGAAAACAAATTTTGAAAATGATGCTCTTTAGAAAATAATTGGAAAATCTCCTTTGAAGATATAGAAGATAGAAGCTCAAAACTTGTAATCCCAAACTTATTTTCTTTAATTTTTCAAAACTTTGAAATAATATAAAGATATAGATTTTAAACCCATCAACTTGTTGAAAACTCTTTACAAAGTAAGGAATAAAACTCTTGAAAACTGATAAAAATATCTTGACAATCTTAGAGAAAAACTCTCCCAAAAACTCATATTTATAGGCTAAATAAAAAATAGCTGATGTGGGTCAAACCATACAAGAAATGGTCGATCGGTCGACCGGGCTATCGACCGCCAACGGTCATATTTTTTATTATTGGAGTTTGCCGATAGACTGAGAAAACCCGAAAACTCTACAGTATTGATCAGTCGATCGGTCGAACTCTGCTGCGGTCGACCATCAGTCGACCGAGCTCGAGATCAGCTCGCTTGAGTTCGTGCATGTCTGTGCATGCCAGTCGACCTGCGGTCGACCGGCAGAACAAATGAGCTTTGCGGTCAGTCGACGGCTCAGCCTAAAACCGTATACATGAACCATTTAAACATACTTTTAAATCCATTTTTAACTCCAATAAATCTCAATAAATTCTACAAAAATAAGTTCATGTAAATCAATGAAGTAGAAATATGCGTGATAAAAAAATAAACACATATTATAAACATGTGAACTTGTTTTTGAGATACAGAATTCAATCTTGAAGCAAAAATCATATTTTTCAAAAACTAAAGTTCTAAACAAAATTCTGATTTTTTTTCAAAACTAGCATAAATACAACAACAACTTTGTTTAACTCATTTGAAGCTCATTTGTATGGATAGAATCCATCCACATAAAAAACAATATAGACTTGTTTTTGACAATATATATATATATATTATATATATATATATATATATATATATATAATATATTATATATATATATATATATACATATATATCAAAAATGTTTGATAAATACAAAACTTAAACTCATGAATTCAATTCATCAAAGTAAGTTTTTTAACACGTTTGAAGCAACAATGTATATAAATGAAATCTAATACACATATAAACCAATGTAAAGTTGTTATTGATAAAATCTATTTATTAAATCAAAAAAGTAAACATGCGAAACTAAAAACTTTTGTTCTTGAAAATCAATATCAAACTTTGTGTGTGTGAGCTTGAGCAATAAAAACTAATCTATTCTATACACAAGATCTAAACTTATAAACTCTAAACTCAAGTCTTCTTGAAGATCTTTTTCTCCATGTAGACTTGATCCAAACTTGATCCATCGAGGTAGATTTCTCTTTGAGGACCAGATATGATCTTTATGCTTGAGCTCTTAAATCTGTTAGCTTCAAAACATAACTTTGAAACTTTTTATTAAACCTAAACACCAACTAAGATCTTGATTGAATATTAGAAACTTAATAAATATAAGATCATTAGTACTATAACTACATGAGTTAATCATCACCAAAACTTAGAGTGACTGGCCTTTGGTCCAATAATCTCCCCCTTTGTGATGATGACAAAACTCATGAAGTTTATATATGTATGAATTAAGGAGAAGCTTTGTAAAATCTCCAGCTTAACTCATGCATAGCATAAAACATATAGATATCAAATAAATCATTAATATAAAATATATATATGCAAAAACATATAATAACATGCATATATGAACTCTGTATTTCTCTCCTACTTTTTGTTAATTCATCAACAAAAGATTAAAGATAACATAATAAATGTATATGTGATATAAATCTATGAAGAAGAGAGACAATAAGTTAACTCCCCCTGCATACGTGCAATACGTGGAGAAGAGATGACTAAACTATAACCCACATAAGCATAATATATAATGTATAGATGGAGATTTATGATCCCCTACACATGTGTATAATATGAAGAAGAGAGGTAAATCTCTTCTTTAAATAGTATACTCATCATAAATTTAATATAGAAAAGTCTTTAAGTTAACTTCTTTTGTATATAGGCAATACGTATAAAAAATAAATGTTTGGTGCATGAGAAAGAAATCAAAACAAATAATCTCAATTGTAAACAACTGTATACCAATTGAAAATTGAAAATATTTTAAATCAACTTAGATAACATTTACAAAATAATTTTGATACCAACTGAAAATTTAAACACGATACCAATTGACTAGAAACTGAAAGCCCGTGATGCCATTTTAAAATTTTAAATAATTTTGAAAAGTAGATACCAATGTGATAATTGATACCAATTGAAAATATGAGCTGTTAAATATTTTTCTCAAAAAGTAGAGAATAAGATACCGATTAAATTTTAAAATCAAGAAAGTTCTCTCCCTTTTTTGAAACAATCACAAAATCAATGCATAAACTTTGAAAAGTGACATTAATAGAAAGTGATACAAATCATGATACCATTGAAATTTATACTAATTTATGATACTAATTTAAAGTGATATAAGCTTAGCACGAAAGCAATTGTGCTATAAAAACATGTATAGATATTATTAATAAGCACAAAGAATCATATACATAAGTCAATTGAAATACCATTCATAATAAAGAGCAACATATATAGATAAATAAGAATGAATATACAAAAATTAAATATCATGAGAATCATGTGTGTAACACATTGAAATCATCACCTACATGCACATATCAAAAGAATAGTCATATAGGCATGTAGGCATGATTACTCAACTACTTTCCACTAAGGGTAGAAGTTCATAAATAATGATTTGAAAATAGTTGAGTTTAAATTGAAAATACTACCAAGTAAAGAATAAAATAACTAATTTTAAAATAATTTTAAAAAGTAGTTCAAAATTCTTTAAATACATCTCAAGAAATATGATAATTACAGAATTGTCAATAAAAAATCTATATAGCATGAACATGCTCATAAATGAAATGCAAGAACAAAGTTCATTAGCAATTGCATGAGTAAACACAAGGCGAGTGCACAAGATTCATGTAAATAGAATTTTCATGAAAGTAAACAATTTTTCATTTTTTACAAAACCAAAACTCATATGAAACTATTTTTCGAAATTTGACACATAGAAAACTTGATGAGATCACAAATCAAGAAAATTCTTTTTCTCAAAATATGATATATCATATAGAATGCAAGAATCATCAAAACTAGGAATACAAGTACAATAAATATGAAATGAGTACATGAAAGCATAGAGCATGTAAAGCGTAAGAATCTAGTGTAACTGAAGAATTGTATGTATAACACAGGTTTTAACAAGATTGCAATATATGAAGTAAAAGCCAATGAAACAATCTCACAACAAATACAAACATGTGTATGACTAATTTTAAAAAATGATTCTAAAATTTATTCAAAAATAAAGAAAATTATTTTCAAAGAATTACAGGTGCAATATAAGAATCATCAAAAGTAGAATGTACACATATTACTAAACAATAATTGAGTACACAAAGAATATGAATCAATCATGGTACGAATCAAGAGTGTATCATAAAAGTTTATACATATACATCACAAGTTCTAACAAGTTTTCATTCAAACATATAATCTAAACAAATAATATATGCTTATAAACCAACACACAAAACATATCTATAATAAAGTGGAGGATAAAATAGTCACCGATACTGATAAAGCTAACTCCATTTCTAAAAATCATGGTGGTTCTCTCACCTAAACTCCTTGATAGTGATGTATCCATTTAGTTGTCCAACAAACTCAATTGCATCCACCACCAAGATACCAAGACTCACATCTTGTGGGAGCTCACACTTACATCAAAAACAATCGGTGTGAATTTTGGCACCCAAATCTTTTTGAGTCCTTAGTGTTAGTATTTTTCTAACCCAAATATGGGCATTAGAAATATTTATTTTATCGTAGCAAAATTATGCCAAATGGCCTTTGCGACCCCAATGTGTACAAGTGTACACTCTAGCATACATATTGGTCTGAGCATAGTGTGCCTGTGTAGCCGTGGAGGGTGTGCATGCAAATATGGAGCATATTTCCTACGAAACATAAATTCCAATCTCTTGTTATCAAAGTACATTGGCTCAAGATAGAGCCTAAACAATCAATCTTCTTTCTCAAAGTACAAATATCATTTTTAATAATAGGAGAAGAAACAATACTAGTATGAGAAATAAAATTCTTTTCTTTGAAAAGAGAAGTAGAAGTATTTTTCAAAGATACCTTTTCTTTTGAAATACAATCTCTATCATTGAAAATCAAAACAATTTTGTTTTTTCAAAGAAACATTTTATTTCAAAACAAGATCAAGTTAGAAGATAAAACAGAATTTTCTTTTGAAGCAAAATCATTCTCTTTTGAAATCAAATCATTTTTATTTTTCAAAATCTCATTTTATATAAAACAAAATAAAGTGGAATCTTCAAAGAATCCTTTTCATTTGAAATTCTTATTTTTATTTCAAAATACAATCTAATTTTGAAGACAAAGAATCATTTTTATTCAATTGTAAACCTTTATTTTTCAATAATTTATAGTTTGCAATTAAATCCTCACAACACAAGGCAAGCTCATCATTCAACATGTGTGCATTCTCACTAGACACGCTAGCATTACCATTAGATACACTTGCACTATCATCAAGATGGATTTTGAGTTTACCTCAAGGGAGGTATTCCCTTGAACCATGTAGCATGCTTGTTCGAAATCGTCTTCACTTGATTCTCTGTCCAAATCATTTGAATTTTGTTCTTCAAGAGAGATCAACGTGTTCCATATTGTAAAGTCGAAATCACAATTAGCAACCCTAAAAAGATAATCATTATTTAGGGTTTTCTTGATTACAATCATGGCTTGTGTATTAGCCTCTAAATATTTATCATTTTCAATATATGATCTTCTCGAGTGACAAGATAAACATGCATTCGTAAGGTTTTAAGATATGAACTAATTTTAAATTTTCACAAATCGATGATAGAAATATCAAACATCAGTAAAGGAAAAAACTATGAGTGTAAGTAAAATAAATATAGTGATTAGCAAAAATAGAGATTAGCAAAGCAAGGATCATTTCTCGGTAGTTAAACCAAATATCAGGAGCACTAACTCTGACACCAATTAAAAATACACATAAAGGGGGTGAATAGGTGCAGTGCTAATTAAATACAGAATTTAACTTTTACACTGATGAAACTATTACACAATAAGAGTGAAGCTGAATTCTCGGTGAAAGTTTCTAGAACTTCTCCTCAAAATTCTTCTAGACTAAGAGTTGAGGTGCTTCAATAGCTCTCTTGGTACAATATAAGTGTGAGCACATAAACAATACAAACATATGTATAAACAATATTGTAATGAAAAATAATAAAAGGGTAGAGTTGAGAGAGAGAGAGATAGTAAACGCAAATACAAGAAAATGTTTCGAGATTCGAGCACCAAGCTCTACGTCCCCACCTTCACTGTGTGAAGGATTTCTACTATCTCCACTAAGAACTCCACAAAAGAAATAAGCTCTATGCAAGAGGTGGGCACAAAGCCAATGCACAAAGTAAGTCACCTCTACACAAGAGAGAAGGCACAAAACCAAAGCGCAAAGCAAAGAAAGTGGTTACAACACTTGGTGATCACAATATCACAAATAACACTTCTCACAATACAAGATTCTAAAGGATAAATTTTGCAATGAATAGCTCAAATTTGTAAGAAAATAAAGATTTTAAAAATAAAGCTCTTTAGAGAATAATTGGAAAAACTCCTTTAATGATATAAAAGATAGAAGCTCTAAACTTGAATCCCAAAAATTGCTTTCTTTGATTCTCCAAAACTTTGAAACAATATAAAGATATAGATTTTAACCCAAAAAACTTATTGAAAACTCTCTAGAAAGTAGGCAATAATGCTTTTGAAAACTGGTAAAAATTATCTTGACAATCTTAGATAAAAACTCTCCCCAAAATCCATATTATGTCTAAATAAAAACAAGCAGTTGAAGGTCAACCATGCCAGAAATGGCCGATCGGTCAACCGGTTGGTCGACTGTAAACGGTCATATTTTTGACCAATAGGATTTGCCGGACAACAGGCGGTCGATCGAGAAAACCTGAGAGCTATGCAGTATTAATTGGTCGACCAGTCGATCGGCCGAACTCTGCTGCGGTCGACCGATCGGTTGACCGAGATCAGCTCTTTTGGGCTCTTAATGTTTGTTATGTCGGTCGACCAGCAGAGCAAATGAGCTCTGCGGTCGGTCGACCGGCTGAGCCCAAAAGTCATATACATAAACCATTTAAACATATTTTAAGTCTTTTTTAACTCCAATAAATCTCAATAAATTCTAAAAAAAAATAGTTTATGTAAATACAATGAAGTACAAATATGCGTGATAAAAAATCGACACATATTACAAATATATGAACTTGTCTTTGAGATATAGAAATTCAATCTTGAAATGAATCCTGAATTATTCAAAAACTAAACTTTTAAATAAAAATCTGATTTTTCCAAACTAGTATAAATACAAAAACAAGTTTGTTAAACTCATTTGAAGCTCAATGTGTATGAATAGAATTCAATCCACACGTAAAACAATATAGACTAGTTTTTGACAATATATATCAAAATAAGTTTTGATAAATACAAAACTTAAACTAATGAATTCAGTTCATCAAAATAAGTTTCTTAAACATATTTGAAGAAACAATGTATATAGATAAAATCCAATGCATATATAAACCTATGTAAACTTATTTTTGATAAAATCTATTTATGAAATTAAAAACGTATACGTGTTAATCGAAACCAAATTTGATCTTAGAAACCAATATCAAACTTTGTGTGCGTGTAAGCTTGAGCAATCAAAATTAATCTATTCTATACACAAGATCTAAACTCACAAATTCTAAACTCAAGTCTTCTTGAAGATCTTCTTTTCAATGTAGACTTGATCCAAACTTGATCCATCTACCTAGATTCCTCCTTACTAAATATGATCTTTACGCTTGAGCTCATGATTCAACACGTGTTAACTTCAAAACTTGACTTCGAATATTTTGTTGAAGCTAACACCAACTAAGATCTTAATTGAATATCTGAAACTTATAAACACAAGATTATTAGTATTATAACTACATAAGTTAATCATCTCAAATTTAGAGTGACAGGCCTTTGGGCCAACAAAATGGGTTGGCCGAAAGGATGAACAAGACCTTACTGGAGAAGATTCGTTGCAGGTTATCCAGCGACAGATTATTGAAATCTTTTTGGGCTGAGGCACTGGCATATTGATAGGTAGTAAAAAATGCATAAAATTTTGATTGAGATTTTACCTGCACATAAAATATAGAATTTCAGTTTTAAGAATAGGATGTGCAAGGTGCTCAATACTACCGCTATAGCAAGTGGCTATGCATGTCGTGATCCAGGGAGGGACTAGCGATGGAAGCTTGTTTAGTAAGTTCTCTAAAGTGTTTGAATTAGGAAGAAGATGGTAGATTAAGAAGATGGAAAATAAATTATATACAAGAAATTGAAAAGAGTGATGAAGATGTTGGTGATCTAAACTAAAGAATTAAAGAAAGAAAACTAAAATTAAAAATTAACATACTTACCTCTTCGACCTGTTTACCTTTGATCCGTTGCAACGACTTACCTTGTCTTTGAAGGCATTCAAGCATGGCGTATAGGATCTTTCCCCGTCTCGATCTACACTACCAAAACAAAAGACAAACTATACTAGCAAGAGAAGTTTGTTCATCACCATAGGCCATCAAGGGCACTTCAACGGCTAAGCAGTCTCGAAGCTATCAGATTCTCTTGGATTGCAAGACATCAGAGGAAACAAAAATAAAATAAGAATAGAAGAACAAAAATAAACTTTGAGTTGATTCAATTAATAATGGAAGAAAAGATTACTTACACCGATTGTCACCTTCAGTACAAGTTTGATCTCCTTCCTCCATGAAAGTATCCTCTCCTCTCAGTTACATAAAAATTACAAAAAAAAAATAAAAAACCTAAGTTACAATCTAAAAGTTAGCCTAAAAACCCTAAATTCGCTTCTGTACTTGACTGTTCGCCCTTCTCTGTTGCTCTGCAGGGGTATTTATAGGAGACGGAAGAAGTAGAGTCCCGGTACGACTTCTACCCATAACTGGTACCCATTCTTATCCAAATTGCCGCGAAAACGCGGCTTTGGCCGCATTTCCGCGGCCTTAGCTTTGTCCCTGGCCACGCGCTTTTGCGCGTGGCCTCCTCTGGTCCGTCCATCTGGGTATCTCATTTTAGATCTGGCCTACCGACTCTTTATTTTGAAATTCGGGATAACTTGGGAAGCAAGTTACCCTAAATCCAAATCTTCCAAATCTTTTAAAACGATTTTGTAATCCTTGCACTCTTCTCCTTTTATCTTTTCCTTGTCCTGCAAGCATTTAGAGTTGAGTAGAAGTCTATCCCTTTCCTCTTCTTTTAGTAATTGCAAATTTTGCAAATGATAATTGCAACTTTGGCACTTGGGCTTGCATATGGGCTTTTTGGGGCTTCTGGGCTTCATTTAGGCTTTATTCTTTATTTAATTAATTACTCAAGGCCTGCACACATTAAATAATAAAACATTAGTAATAGTGCATAATTGTAGGAATAAATATGAAAATGTGATAGTAAATGTAGTGATAAATATGCATTTTTTACTACCTATCACATCCTCACACTTATCTTTTTGCTCGTCCTCGAGTAAAAATAAAAAGAATAAGAAAAGAAAAACTAATCTATCCTAACTCACTTTCGTAGGCATCATGGTTGCACTTAGCACGTGCAACAAGCCGTTAAACCCCTAGGTTACCCTAGAGGACGAGTGTTGTCTCGTGAGGGTTTTCAGCGGATTACACCCACAAAATCCATAAAAGGAAAATATTTGAATATATTTGAAGAGACTAAGTAATCTATAAGTTTTTAGGATTATTATTTTTATTCATTCTTAAACTTAGTCTTTATATAGTAAATTGTTATCCATTTTAGGTAAGGATCAAAATTGAATTTTTGTATAGTCTTTTTCGTTACCAAAAGTCATATGCATCCTTGTGAATCTTTACTAAGAATTCCTTAACTTGGACTCTCATGCCTCTTTATTGTTATTTTTTTTCTTTTTTTCTTTTTTAATATGTGTAACTCATCTAATTTTCTTTCGTGTAAGCATGAAGGCTTCTTGAGGCCCTCATACCTAACTAATTGACTATTAAATCTGTTAGTACATATATAAATAATTTTTCTTAGTTTTCTTAGGCTTTCTAATCCACCCATGTAGCGAACTTAAAGTCGGTGGCTCCAAACCGGTTAGTTTTAGGGCACCGGGTGAGAAAACACCCAACAGGTTTAAGGATTCGAGTGAACTAGGCCACAAAACTAAGGTTTTTATTTATAAAATCACCTTTAAGCGTGAATACTGATGTTTCTTGAGGCACATGTATCCAGCTTAATTAGTAAATTTCTTTGTTTTTTTATTTATATTATTATATTTTTTTATAAGGCACAAGAGTCTTTGTCTTAGAATCTTAGATGTGTAAGTGTATTAGGTATGCACATTTCATTAAGGTAAAAATCAGGACTAATTACTTATTCAATTTTTCCTCCTATACCTAAAAATTCAACAATTTATTTATTTTGACCAAGTTTTTAAAATCCTAATCATGATTTTCCTAATTCTTAAGACTAACTTAGATTTCTTTCAAAAGATAACTCAAAATATTGTCCTCTTTTTATTTTTTTTGTTTTTTTTTTTTTTTTTTTGGTTAGTATCTAACTATGTTAGTATGTTAGTAAACCCTCCCCCTCACTTATCTCATGCATTGTCCTCAATGTATGAATGAATGCATGTATGCATGAAAAAGAAGAAAGGGAAGAGATGTTACCTCAAGGTGGTGGTTCCGGTGGTGATCTAATTGGTCCACGGAATGCGGCCCAATCTACTTTTTGTGGAATTCGGAGGAACCCACCAGAAATCTCTCTTGTATAACCCACTAAAATGATGTATGTATGAACATTTTTTAAAATTCCACCCCATCAAATTTCCAAATTTCATAATTATTTTCAGAGTCATTGTGTCAACCGCCTTGTCCCAAAATGGAGTGTGAAAAGATGGAATGATTGACTTGGACGTCAGAAGTACGGGAACGAATACCGACTCAGGAAAGTAACTTAAATAAAGTAAGGGTTCAAGAGTCGAGCTTGGTTCAAGAAGTGGGTCCAAATCAAGAAGTTGAAACTCTAGTCCACAATTATTTTCCCACAATGGGATGTGACTTAATATTGGTGATTCAAGTTCAGGAATGATAGGTGTGGGAATCAAAACTGACTCTAAAATATTACCTAAGTCGGGTAACAAAACAGGAGTCAATATTGATTCGGGAATTTGAACTTGATCACAGATTTGAGAATCTAGGTCACATTTCTCATTGAGTTCAATGTCATAAAAATGAGAACTTGCCAATTTATCTATGGGACTTTCAATTATAAAATTGGTCAAGTTCAATATGATCATCAAAAATGGGTGATTCAATTTCATGATAAATAGGCACAGGATTCAATGTTGACTCGGGAAAAAGATTGAAATCAGGTGAAGACACCGGAGTCATTATTTCAGGAAGTAGAATTGAATAACCAAGTTGAGGGTCAGGATCATAGTCATTCTCAAGTTCTATTTTAGGAAGTGAATAGCTTGCCAAACTGTCAATGTCATTTTAAAAATTTGGAGTTTAGGCAAGTTCAAATGATTGTACTGAAATAGAATCTTGTTTTCCAAAGCAACGTGACTCTTCAGCTCTAACAGAATGGTTATCAGAAATGACCGAATGGTGAGAACGTAAAGTTTGAACCATCATATCTATTTCATGATCACGAGCGATTCTAGCCTGAGTCATGGCTTCAAGCATCTTTTCATAGTCGATTGGTGCATCATTTTGTTGTGATCGGACTTGAAAAGATGAAGTGTTGTTGTGACAATCATGATGAAATTGTGAGTCGGTCAGATTCTGTGATTGTTGCTTGGACTCACGCATCATCATGTCCAAGATTGATGGTGATTGTTGCTTGGACTCATGCATACTCATCATTTCCAAGATAGATGGTTTTTTATTTGAACTGGTGGATCTGAGTATGAATCTTGGAAATATTGTGGACAAGGTGGATAAGGAGGACAAGTTGGTTGAAGATTGGACTCGGGGGAAGCGAAACCCCATGGACTCTGTGAAGAGTTGAAATTGTTATGGAAATTATGGTCATAAGATGGGGGGCATGGTTTATATTCATTCGGATAAGACCATTCCGGCACACTAGGTTGGTTAAAGTTAGGATGTGCCGGGTTGGTAATATCCGAAAAAGAGGTTGGTGTGCAATATGGATTAAAATGAAAACATTATTGTTATAGCCATATCACACAATACAAACACAAACAGAAAAGAAAACAAACAAATAAGCAAACAAAAAAAAATTCTAACCTAAGTTAGGGTAGACCTATGACCTAGACGACTCCTAACTGGTTAGACTGTCCACGGGAGGTATAATGCAGACTTTGACCACAAGTTAATCAGCCAAGTCAGGGCAAGATTGGTGGGAGGTTTTCCGTCCAAGACGTTCCTTAATTAAATAACCACCAATCTTTGGGCTTTCGGCCCTTAATCCCCTTCCTAGACACTGATTTGGCAGGATTCAAATTCCAACACCGTTCCCCCTTAGGATAATCTCCTAATTGAGTCCGAGATGTCCCTACGGCCAACGTCTACTCATTTTTAGTTAGGGTTAGGGTTGTGAGTGTGACGGAGATGATTTGTGGGCCAAGAAGGGTGTTGAAATCCCCACCTTATCTTGTTAATGGTTTTGCCCTTAAAATTTTTTTGTGTACGTGTAAAGCAGTAGATAAGTAACCACTCAAAAAGCAGTAAATCAGCCAAGAGTGTTTCCTAATCTATATGCAATGCAAACGTACCTTGTCGCCAGCACTCTTCAACAAATTAAAAAAAATTAAATAGACACGTGCCTAAGATGCAAGAGTCTAATTTTTTTTATTTTCTCAACAAATAGGTTACTATTAATTAATTAGCAGTGTGCAGGGTGATTACAGAGAAAAGTTAACAGAGCAGTAAACAAAAATTGTAATTTGCAGAAACATGCAGAAAACTGAGTGAGCAGTTCACTACTCAGGCCGCGGAAATGCGGCTATTGCGTGGCTCTGTAGTAGGCTCTGCTGCTCTGCCTTCGAGGGCAGAGGCACAGAGTTGTTATATGTCCTTTGCTGCTGTTAGATATCCTGTCCTCCAAACTTGCAAACAAAAATAATAAATAAATCAATAATTAGTTTTTTTTTAAGAGAATAACTTACCATCCCTCCCCGGCAATGGCGCCAAAATTTTGATTGAGATTTTACCTGCACACAAATATAGAATTTCAGTTTTAAGAATAGGATGTGTAAGGTGCTCAATACTACCGCTATAGCAAGTGGCTATGCGGGTCATGATCCACAGGGAGGAACTAGCGATGAGCTTGTTTAGTAAGTTCTCTAAAGTATTTGAATTAGGAAGAAGATGGTAGATTAAGAAGATGGAAAATAAATTATATACAAGAAATTGAAAGAGTGATGAAGATGTTGGTGATATAAACTAAAGAATTAAAAGAAAGAAAACTAAAAATAAAAATTAACATACTTACCTCTTCAACCTGTTTACCTTTGATCTGTTGCAACGACTTACCTTGTCTTTGAAGGCATTCAAGCATGGCGTATAGGATCTTTCCCCTTCTCGATCTACACTACCAAAACAAAAGACAAACTATACTAGCAAGAGAAGGTTTGTTCATCACCATAGGCCATCAGGGCACTTCAACGGCTAAGCAGTCTCGAAGCTATCAGATTCTCTTGGATTGCAAGACATCAGATGGAAACAAAAATAAAACAAGAATAGAAGAACAAAAATAAACTTTGAGTTGATTCAATTAACAATGGAAGAAAAGATTACTTACACCGATTGTCACCTTAAGTACAAGTTTGATCTCCTTCTTCCATGAAAGTATCCTCTCCTCTCAGTTACATAAAAATTACAAAAAAGAAAATAAAAACCTAAGTTACAATCTAAAAGTTAGCCTAAAAACCCTAAATTTGCTTCTGTACTTGACTGTTCGCCCTTCTCTGTTGCTCTGTAGGGGTATTTATAGGAGACGAAGAAGTAGAGTCCCGGTACGACTCCTACACGAAAACTGGTACCCAATCTTATCCAAATTGCCGCAGAAACGCGGCTTTGGCCGCGTTTTCGCGGCCTTAGCTTTGTCCCTGGCCACGCGCTTTGCGCGTGGCCTCCTCTGGTCCGTCCATCTGGGTATCTCATTTTAGATCTAGCCTACCGACTCTTTATTTTGAAAATTCGGGATAACTTGGGAAGCAAGTTACCCTAAATCCAAATCTTCCAAATCTTTTAAAACGATTTGTAATCCTTGCACTCTTCTCCTTTTATCTTTATCCTTGCCTGCAAGCATTTAGGGTTGAGTAGAAATTTATCCCTTTCCTCTTCTTTTAGTAATTGCAAATTTTTCACATGATAATTGCAACTTTGGCACTTGGGCTTGCACATGAGCTTTTTGGGGCTTCTGGGCTTCATTTAGGCTTTATTCTTTATTTAATTAATTACTCAAGGCCTGCACACATTAAATAATAAAACATTAGTAATAGTGTATAATTGTAGGAATAAATATGATAATGTGATAGTAAATGTAGTGATAAATATGCATTTTTTACTACCTATCACATATGCTTACCATCTCATTAACAGGTTGCCTTTGTCTGAGATAGGAGGTAAAACTCTTTTGGAAGTTTGGTCAGAAATAATTGCTCAAGACTATGACTCGCTTCAGGTATTTTGTTGTCTGGCCTATTATCATGTCAAGGAAGACAAGTTGGGACCGAGAGCGAGGAAATACGTGTTTGTGGGTTTCAAGAAAGGTGTGAAAAGCTACAAAATATAGAATCCAAAAGACAAGAGGATCATCTTGAGCAGGGAAGTCATGTTTGACGAGACTTCAATGGTGAAGTCTGCGGACTCTCAGCAGTTGGAGAGTGAGAAGACCAAAATGATAACGCAACAAGTGGAGAGTGATGCTACTCCACCATCTCAAGACCATCTCAAGTTAAAACAATATCATTTGAGATCACACCTGAGGTGACACATGGTGGTGATCATATAGAGGATACTGATGATGATGAGGATCAAGGACCAATTATGGGTATTGTCCAAGATTCTATTGCGGTTGGAAAAACTCAGAGAAATTCACGTAAGCCCATTGGTTTACTACAAACATGATTATGGCATATGCTCTTTCAATTATTGAGGAGGTGACCCCGTCTACATATAGGAACCTGAATCAGTCCGGAGTCCAAAATGTGAAAGAATGCATTGATGAAAGAGATGAACGATACTTGGAAATTGACAGAATTCCCAAAGGAAAGAAGGCTATTGGTTGTAAGTGGGTGTTCGCAAAGAAATAAGGATCTCTAAATGGTGATACTATATGCTACAAGCCAGATTGGTAGCTAAAAGCTACACAAATTGAGAAGGCATTGACTACAATGAGGTATTCTCACCTGTTGTAAAGCACTCATTGATTCGGGTATTGTTGGCACTGGTGGAACAGTACGTTTTGGAGCATAATCAGCTCAATGTAATAACCACTTTTCTTCATGGTGATCTTGATGAGAAGATCTTTATGTCTCAAGTGCGGGTTTCAAGACTTGAAAAGTGAATATAGTGTGCAAGTTAAAAAAATCGCTTTATTGGCTAAAACAATCACCAAGGCAGTGGTACAAGCATTTTAACAGCTTCATAAGAGGCAAGAGGTGCACATGAAGCCATTATGACCCATGTGTTTGTTGGCCCAAAGGCCTTCCACCCTAGTTTTGATGATGATTAACTTATGTAGTTATGTTTACTAATTATCTTGTGTTGTTTAAGTTTCAGATCATTAACCAAGATATTAGTTGGTGATTAGCTTCAACAAGGTATTTAGAAGCTTTTCATAGTGATTCCAGGGCCAAAACTTCAAGATCACACATTATCTAGCCCATGGATGGAGTTTT